>JAMYXO010000698.1:27500-30000 GCA_033310375.1 Conus canariensis | reverse complement strand
GACATTTGAAAGATGCGTCGCCGGCTCGGGGCCATGCGATCGGCAAAAAGTTATCCAGAGTCACCAAAGGACGGGCAGAACCCGACTGGTTTTGAACTAATAAAAGCGCTCTTTCCCGGGGGGGTCGGAGCTGGTCGGCATGTATTAGCTCTAGAATTACCACAGTTATCCAAGTAGATTTGGATCATCTAAGGAACCTCGACTGATTTAATGAGCCATTCGCGGTTTCACCGTACAAGGGTGTGAACTTAGACATGCATGGCTTAATCTTTGAGACAAGCATATGACTACTGGCAGGATCAACCAGAATGCAACCCGTGTTCTGCGTGTCCTCCTCCTCCTGATCCCTTGTCGGACAGAAGAGCCAGCACAGCGGCCGATGCAGGCTTGCCGGTGGGACCGCTCTCACAGATGATGAGTCCGTGGGCGATCCGCGTTAGCGAGCCGGCGCAAACAGCGCGCGGAGTCGGTCTTCACCAGAGACTGCGGTGGCGGCGGACAACAGATTCAGGGCCCAATCGCAAGCGAGAATCCTTCTTCGGTCCGACCGACGCCAGCCCCCGGGACAACAGCGGCGGCAGCAGCAGCTCACGCGCCGTGCAGCAGCAGCAACCCGGGGAGGGCCGGTCTAGCGGGGAGGCGGCAGGGAAGAACGGAGCCTGTCCCCGTACGCCTCGCCCGCTCGTTACCACGTGCCGGACCACGACCCGATGGGACGGGCGCGTCCTTCGCGAGATGAACCAGGCGTTACTCTCTCTGAGGCCGAAGGGGAGGGAGCCTCCTGTCCCACGCACCTAGGGCCCTCGTTCCGGGCTGGAGAGAACCGGCGAGGTCGCTCTCCGACCGTCGTCACCGATGGCACGCCACCATCTACGGACCGTCAGACGCCGACCGCGCAGAGACCCAACGTGTCCGTCGGAGAAACCGCGGCAGCCGTTCGAACTCACAACTGGGACTCGGCGCAAGCGGGAAGCGCTGCAGCCGGCGGAGTGGCGGGATCGCGCACCCTTTGCCGCCAGCACCGACTCAGACCTCGCACGCCGAGCGCTCGCGAAAATGCCAACCAGAATGCGTGTACGGAACGGGCGGACGCGCCGGGGCGAGCAGCCGGGCGAGACCCTGCCGCGATTCAGCTCGCCGCCTGTTCCCACACCTTAAGCAACTTCCAACCGCTGCGGAAGCTCATGACGGCTGCGCTATATAAATCTTCAGCCTTAACGCGGCGGTGCCCGCCTTTCCTGCTCTGGCGCCTTGCCGATAAGTCTGGTATGACTGACAGTCACTTGTAGTCGCCCAGAGGGTCGCGATTGATGGGTCCGTCCGTCCTTTCTTTCTTTCTTTCTTTTTTTTTTTTTTCTCTCTTTCTATCAGTTCTGCAATGGGGTTTTCCTTGGAGGAGGTTTTCCTTATTGTTATGTCCTTCTTACTCTCGGATTGCTATTATGACCAATATATTCTTGGTGTTATCGTTATTCTCTATTGGAGTTATTACTATTCTCAGTATTTTTATTATTTATTTATTTATTATTATTATGATGATGATTATGATTCTTGTTGTTATTGTATGTTGCTGTTGTTGCTATCACTACTATTATTATTATCATTATTGTTATTACTATCTTTATGGTGAATGTTAAGATATTGTTACTGCTGTAGTTATTCTTCTTATTATTATCTTATTATTATTATTATTATTATTATTATCATCATCATCATCATCACCATTTCTATTATCATCATCATCATCACCATTTCTATTCTTTTTCTTCTTCTTCTTCTTCTTCTTCTTCTTGTGATGATATACATATACATATGTATACCTGAATGGCGGGCTGGCTGCATCTTCAGCCTTAAGTGAGTGGCCAGAGACACAACACAGTTGGTAATAACCAGCTCATCATCATCATTTGTAGCCTTTTTTGTCATTCCTCTTCTTCTTCTTCACGTCTTCTTCTACATCTTGTGATGATGCTCCCCATGATATGTAAACATACAGGCATATATTTGGATGTAGACCTGGATGGTGGGTTTTGCTGCATCTTCAGCCTTAAGTGAGTGGCCCGAGAGAGACACATCTGGTATAATCAGCTCAGCACCATCATTTCTAGTCTTGTTCTCATTCCTCTTCATCTTGTGATGATACTCCCCATGATATGTAAACATACAGGCATATATTTGGATGTAGACCTGGATGGTGGGTTTTGCTGCATCTTCAGCCTTAAGTGAGTGGCCCGAGAGAGACACATCTGGTATAATCAGCTCAGCACCATCATTTCTAGTCTTGTTCTCATTCCTCTTCATCTTGTGATGATACTCCCCATGATATGTAAACATACAGGCATATATTTGGATGTAGACCTGGATGGTGGGTTTGCTGCATCTTCAGCCTTAAGTGAGTGACCCGAGAGACAATACAGCTGGTATAATCAGCTCAGCACCATCATTTCTAGTCTTGTTCTCATTCCTCTTCATCTTGTGATGATGCTCCCCATGATATGTA
>JAMYXO010000698.1:15000-17500 GCA_033310375.1 Conus canariensis | reverse complement strand
CAGAGACCCAACGTGTCCGTCGGAGAAACCGCGGCAGCCGTTCGAACTCACAACTGGGACTCGGCGCAAGCGGGAAGCGCTGCAGCCGGCGGAGTGGCGGGATCGCGCACCCTTTGCCGCCAGCACCGACTCAGACCTCGCACGCCGAGCGCTCGCGAAAATGCCAACCAGAATGCGTGTACGGAACGGGCGGACGCGCCGGGGCGAGCAGCCGGGCGAGACCCTGCCGCGATTCAGCTCGCCGCCTGTTCCCACACCTTAAGCAACTTCCAACCCGCTGCGGAAGCTCATGACGGCTGCGCTATATAAATCTTCAGCCTTAACGCGGCGGTGCCCCGCCTTTCCTGCTCTGGCGCCTTGCCGATAAGTCTGGTATGACTGACAGTCACTTGTAGTCGCCCAGAGGGTCGCGATTGATGGGTCCGTCCGTCCTTTCTTTCTTTCTTTCTTTTTTTTTTTTTTCTCTCTTTCTATCAGTTCTGCAATGGGGTTTTCCTTGGAGGAGGTTTTCCTTATTGTTATGTCCTTCTTACTCTCGGATTGCTATTATGACCAATATATTCTTGGTGTTATCGTTATTCTCTATTGGAGTTATTACTATTCTCAGTATTTTTATTATTTATTTATTTATTATTATTATGATGATGATTATGATTCTTGTTGTTATTGTATGTTGCTGTTGTTGCTATCACTACTATTATTATTATCATTATTGTTATTACTATCTTTATGGTGAATGTTAAGATATTGTTACTGCTGTAGTTATTCTTCTTATTATTATCATTATTATTATTATTATTATTATTATCATCATCATCATCATCACCATTTCTATTATCATCATCATCATCACCATTTCTATTCTTTTTCTTCTTCTTCTTCTTCTTCTTCTTCTTGTGATGATATACATATACATATGTATACCTGAATGGCGGGCTGGCTGCATCTTCAGCCTTAAGTGAGTGGCCAGAGACACAACACAGTTGGTAATAACCAGCTCATCATCATCATTTGTAGCCTTTTTTGTCATTCCTCTTCTTCTTCTTCACGTCTTCTTCTACATCTTGTGATGATGCTCCCCATGATATGTAAACATACAGGCATATATTTGGATGTAGACCTGGATGGTGGGTTTTGCTGCATCTTCAGCCTTAAGTGAGTGGCCCGAGAGAGACACATCTGGTATAATCAGCTCAGCACCATCATTTCTAGTCTTGTTCTCATTCCTCTTCATCTTGTGATGATACTCCCCATGATATGTAAACATACAGGCATATATTTGGATGTAGACCTGGATGGTGGGTTTTGCTGCATCTTCAGCCTTAAGTGAGTGGCCCGAGAGAGACACATCTGGTATAATCAGCTCAGCACCATCATTTCTAGTCTTGTTCTCATTCCTCTTCATCTTGTGATGATACTCCCCATGATATGTAAACATACAGGCATATATTTGGATGTAGACCTGGATGGTGGGTTTGCTGCATCTTCAGCCTTAAGTGAGTGACCCGAGAGACAATACAGCTGGTATAATCAGCTCAGCACCATCATTTCTAGTCTTGTTCTCATTCCTCTTCATCTTGTGATGATGCTCCCCATGATATGTAAACATACAGGCATATATTTGGATGTAGACCTGGATGGTGGGTTTGCTGCATCTTCAGCCTTAAGTGAGTGGCCAGAGAGACAATACAGCTGGTACATCATTCCATCATTTCTATTCTTTTTTTTCTCATGCCTCTTCTTCTTCTTCTTCTTCTTCTTCTTCTTCTTCTTCTTCTTGCCATGATCAGGACCATGTCATACGCATTGTCTATCTTTTGATGTGTACCCGGATGATGGGCCGGCTGCATCTTCAGCCTTAAGTGAGTGGCCAGGGACATCATCATCATCATTTGTAGTGTATTTTTTCATTCCTCTTGTTCTTCTTCTTCACGTCTTCTTCTACTTGTTATGATGATGATCCCCATGACATATACACATACAGGCATATATTTGGATGTAAACCCGGATGGCTGCATCTTCAGCCTTAAGTGAGTGGCCCGCGGAGAGAGGAGAGAGAGAGAGAGAGAGAGAGAGAGAGAGACAGCTGGTGTAATCAGCTCATCACCATCATTTCTAGACTTCTCATTCCTCTTCATCTTGTGATGATCAGGACCATACAGGCATATGTTTTGATGTAGACCCAGATGGCTGGCTGGCTGGCTGGCTGGCTGCATCTTCAGCCTTGAGTGGCCAAAGAGACAACACAGCTGGTGCAACCAGCTCCTCCTCCTCATTTCTAGTTTGTTTTGTTTTGTTTTGTTTTTTTCTTCTTCATCTTCCCATGATCAGGACCATGTCATACACATACACATGTCTATCTTTTGATGTAGACCTGGAGGGCGGGCTTCCTGCATCTTCAGCCTTAAGTGGGTGGCCGAGAGAGACACATCTGGTATAATCAGCTCAGCACCATCATTTCTAGTCTTGTTCTCATTCCTCTTCATCTTGTGATGATACT
>JAMYXO010000698.1:0-5000 GCA_033310375.1 Conus canariensis | reverse complement strand
GGGGTGGGGGGGGGGGGGGGTGGGGGGGGTGGTGTGGGGGGGGGGTGTGTGGGGTGGGGTGGGGGTGGGTGTGGGTGTGGGGGGTGGGGGTGGTTGGGGGGGGTGGGGGGGGGGGTGTGTGGGGGGGGGGTGTGGGGTGGGTGGGGGGGGGTGGGGGGGTGGGGGGGGGGGGGGGGGGGGGGGGGGGGGGGGGGTGGGGGGGGGGGGGGGTGGGGGGGTTTGGGGGGGGTGGTGGTTGGTGGGGTGGGGGGGGGGGGGGGTGGGGGGGGGGTGGTGGGGGGGGGGGGGGGGGGGTGGTGGGGGGTGGGTTGGGGGGGGGGGGGGTGGGGGGGGTGGGGGGGTGGGGGGGGGGGTGGGGGGGGGTTGGTGGGGGGGGGGGTGGGTGTTGGGGTGGGTGGGGGGTGTTGGGTGGTGGGTTTGTGGGGGTGGGTGGGTGTGGGTGGGGTTGGTGGGGTTTGGTGGGGTTGGTGGGGTGGGGGGTGTTGGGGGGTGGGGGTGTTGGGGGGGTGTGGTTGGGTGGGGGGGGTGGGGGTGGGGGGGTTGGTGTTGTGTTGGGGGGTGGTGTTGTGTTGGTGTGTGGGGGTTGGGGGGGGGTTGGGGGTGGGGGGGGTGGTGGGGTGGTTGGGGGTGTGGGGGTGGTGGTTGGGGGTGTGGGGGGGTGGGGGGGGGGGTTGTGGGGGTGGTGGGGGGGTGGGGTTGGTTGTGGGGGGGGGGGGGGGTGGTGGGTGGGTGGGGGGGGGTGTGGGGGGGGGGGGGTGGTGGTGTGTGTTTGTGGGGGGGGGTTGTGGGTGGGGGTGTGGGTGGGGGGTTGGTGGTGTGTTTGGGGGGGTGGGTGGGTGGGGGGGGGGTTTGTTGGGGGGGGGGGGTGGGTGGGTTGGGTGGGTGGGTGGGGTTTGGGGGTGTGGTGGGTGGTGTTTTGGGGGTGGTTTGGTTGGGGGTTGGGTGGTGGTGTTTGTTTTGGGTGGTGTGTTGGTGGTGTTGGTTGTTGGTGGTTGTGGGGGGGGGGGGGGGGGGTTGGTGGGGTGGGGGGTTGTGGGTGGGGGGGGGGGGGGGGGGGGGGGGGGGTGTGGTTTGGGTTGGGTGGTTTGGGGTGGGGGGGGTTGGGTGGGTTGGGGTTTGTTGGGTGTTGTGGGGGGGGGGGGGGGGGGGGGGGGGGGTGGGGTTGGGGTGGTGTTTTGGTGTGGGGGTGTGGGGTTGTGGTTTGTGGTGTGTGGGTGGGTTGTTGTTTGTGGGTGTGTGGTGTGGGGGTGGGGGTGTGGTGTTGTGTTGTGGGGGTGGTGTTTGTGTGGGGTGGGTGTGTTGTGGTTGTGGTTGGGGGGTGTGTGTGGTGGGGGGTGTGGGGGGGTGGGTGGTGGGGTTGGTGGTGGGGTGGTGGTGTTGGGTTTGTTGTGGGTGTGGGTGTGTTTGGTGGTGGGGTTGTGGGTGGTGTTGTGGGGGGGTGGGGTGTTGGGTGTGTGTTGGTGGTGGTGGGGTGGGGGTGGGGGGTGGGGGGGTTTGGTGGGGTGGGTGGTGTGGGTGTTGGGGGTGGGGGGGGGGGTGGTGGGTGGGGTGTTGGTGGTTGGGTTGTTTTGTGTTGGTTGGGGGTGTTGTGGGGGGGTGGTTTGTGGTGGGTGGGGGGTGGTGGGGGTGTGTTGGTGGGGTGGGGGGGGGTGGGTGTGGGGGTGGTGGGGTGGTGGGGTGGGGTGGTGTGGTGTGGTGTGGGGGTGGGTGGGGGGGTGGGTGGGTGGGGGGGGGTTTGGTTTGGGGTGGGTGTTGGGTGGGTGTTGGGGGTTTGGTGGTGGGTGGGGTGGGGGGTGTGTGTGGTTTGGGGGGGGTGGGGGGTGGGGGGTGGTGGGGTGTTGGGGGGTGGTGGGGTGGTTTGGGGGTGGGGGGGGTGTGGTGGGGGTGGGGTGGTTGGGTGGGGTGGTTGGGTGGGTGGGTTGGGTGTGGGGGGGTTGGGGGTGGTGGGGTTGGGTGGGGGGTGGTGTGGTGGGGTGGGGTTGTGGGGTGGGGTGGGTGGTTGGGTGGGGTGGGGGGTGGGGGGGTTGGGGGGTGTTGGGGGGTGGTGGTGTGGTGTGTTTTGGTGTGGGGTGTTTGTTTGTGTGGGTGTTGGTGTGGTGTTGGGGGTGTGGGTGGGGTTGGTTTTGGTGTGTGTGTTTTGGTTTTTTTGTTTGTGTGTGTTTGTTGTTTGTGTTGTGTTGTTTTTTGTTTGGTTGGTGGGTGTTTTTGGTTTGTTGTTTTTTTTGGTTTGTTGTGTTTGTTTTTTTGTTGTTGTTTGGTGTGTTGTGTTTGTGTGTTGTTGTTGGTTGTTTGGGTGTGTTGTTGGTGTGGTGTTTGTTGTTGTTTGTGTTTTTTTGTTGTTGGGTTGGGGTTGTTGGTTTTGTGTGTTGTTGTGTTTGTGTGTTTGTTGTTTGGGGTGGGGTTGTTTTGGGTTTTTGGTTTGTTTGTGTTGTGTTTTTGTGTTGTTGTTGTGTTGTGTGTTTTGTTTGTTGGTTGTTGTTGTTGTTGTGTTTGTGTGTGTTGTTGGTTTTTTTGGTTGTTGGTGTTGTTGTGTGGTTTTGTTTTTGTGGTTTGTTGTTTTTGTGGTTGTTTGTTTTTTGTTGGTTTGGTTTTTTGTGTTTGGTGGTTGTGTGTTTGTTGTTTTGTTTTGTTTGGTTGTTGTTGTTTTTTGGTTTTGTTTGGTTTTTGTTTGTGTGTTTGTGTTTTTTGTGTGTTGTTTTGTTGTTTTGTGGGTTGTGTTTGTTTTGTTGTTTTGTTGTTGTTGGTTGTTTTGTTGTTGGTTTTGTTTTGTTTGGTGTGTTTGTTTTTTGTTTTGTTTTTTTTGTGTTTTGTTTGTTTGTGTTGTGTTTGTTGTTGGTTTTTGTTTGGTGTTGTGTGTTGGTTTTTTTTGTTGTTTTTGGTGTGTTGTTGTTTTGTTGTGTGTTTGTGTGTGTGTTGTGTGTGTTGTTTTGGGTTGTTGTTGTTGTTTGTTGTTGTTTGTTGTTGTTTTGTTGTTTGTGTGTTGTTGTTGTGTTGTTGTGTGGTGTTGTTGTTGGTTTTGTGTGTTTTGGTTGTTGTTTGTGTTGTTGTGTTTGTTGTGTGTTGTTTGTGTGTTGGTGGTGTTTGTGTTGTTTGTGTTTTTTTGTGTTGTGTGTGTTGGTTTGTGGTGTTTTGTGTTTTGTGGTTTTTGTGTTGTTGTTTGGGTTGTTTGTTGTGTTGTGTTGGTTGTGGTTGTGTTGTTGTTTTTTGTTTGTGTGTGGTTGTTGTTGGTTGTGTGTTGTGTTTGTGTGTGTGGGGTTTTTGTTGTTTGTGTGTGTTGTTTGTTGTGTGTTTTTGTTGTTGTTGTTGTTTTGGTTGTGGTTTGTTGTTGTGTGTGTTTTGTGTTTGTTTGTTGGTGTTGTTGGTTTGTTTTTTGTGTTTTGTTTGTTTTTTGGTTTGTGTTGTTTTGTTTGTGTGTTTGTGTTGTGTTGGTTTGTTGTGGGGTGTTGTGTTGTTGTGTTTTTGTTTGTTTTGTTGTTTGTTTGTTGTTTTGTTGGTTGTTGGTGTTTGTTTGTGTTTGTTTTTTTGGTGTTGTGTTGTTTTTTGTTTGTGTTTGTTGTGTTGTTGTTTGTTTGGTTTTGTTGTTGTTTGTGTGTGTTGTTGTTTTGTTTTGTTTTGTTGTTGTTGTGTTTTGTTTGTGTTTGTTTTTGTTGTGTTGTTGGTTTTGTTTGGTTGTTTTTGGTTGTGTTTGTGTGTGTTGTTTTTTGTTGTTGTTGTTGTTTGTTTGTGTTTTTTTGTGTTGTGGTTGTTGTTTGTTTTTGTTTGTGGGGTGTTGTGTTTTTTTTTTGTGTTGTTTGGTGTTGTTTTTTTGTTGTTGTGTTGTTTTGTTTTTGTGGTGTTTTTGGTTTGTTTGGTTTTTGGTTTTTGGTTTGTGTGTTTTGTGTTTTTTGTTGTGTGTTTGTTGTGGGTTTTGTTTGTGTTGTGTTTTTTTTGTTTGTTTTGTGTTTGTTTTTTGTTTGGTTGTTTTGTGGTTGTTTGTTTTTGTTGTGTTTTGTGGTTTTGTGTTGTGTTTGTTTTTTGTTTTGTTGTTGTGTGGTTTTGTGTGTTTGTTGGTGTGTTGGTGTTGTGGTTTTTGTTGTTTTGTTTTTTGTTGTTGGTTTGGTTGTGTTTTTTTTTTTTTGTTTTTTTTGTGGGTTTTTTTGTGTTGTGGGTTTTGTTTTGTTTTTTTTTTTTGTTTTTTTTTGTTTGTTTTTTGGGTTGTTTGTTTTTTTTTGGGTTGTGTGTTTGTGGTTGTGGTGTTTTTGTGTTTGTGTTGTGTTTTGTTTTTGTGTTTTTTTTTTGTTGGTTTGTGTGTTGTTTTGTGTTTTTGTTGTTTTGTTTGTTGTGGTTTGTTTGTTTTTGTTTTTGTTTGTTTTTTTGTTGTTTTTTTGTGTTGGTTTGTGTGGTTGTTTGTTTTTGTTGTTGTTGGTGTGTTTTTGTTGTTGGTTTGTTGTTTTGTGTTTTGTTTTGGTGTTTGTTTTTTTTTGTGTTGTTTTTTTGTTTGTTTGTTGTTGGGTTGTTTGTGTTTTTTGTGTTTGTGTTTTTTGTTTTTTTTGTTTGTTTTTTGTTGTTTTGTTGTTTTTGTTTTGTTTTTTTGTTTGTTGTTGTTTTGTTTTGTTGTGTTTGTGTTTTGTTTTTTTGTTTTTTGGTGTTTTTGTTTGTTTTGTGGTTGTGTTTGTTTGTTTTTTTTGTTTTTTTTGTTTTTTGTTTTGGTTTTTTGTTTTTTTTGTTTTTTGTTTTTTTGTTGTTTTTTGTTGTGTTTTTTGTTTGTTTTTTTTTGTTTTGGTTTGTGTTGTTGTGTGGGTTTTGTGTGTGGGTTTTTGTTTGTTGTTTTTTGTTTGTTTTTGTTTTTTTTTGTGGGGTTTTTTTGTTTTGTTGGTGTGTTTGTTTTGTTTGTTGGGTGTGTTGTTTTTTTTTTGTTTTTGGTGTTGTTTTTGTTTTTTTGGTTTTTTGTTGTTTTTTTGTGGGTTGTTTTTGGGTTTTTGTTTGTTTTGTGTGGTGTTTGGTTTTTTGGGTTGTTTTTT
>JAMYXO010006992.1:0-12749 GCA_033310375.1 Conus canariensis | reverse complement strand
CACACCCGGTTCTGACCCCGGATGCCCCTCTGCTCCCCCTTTTTTTTTTTCCCATGGGCGAGCCATGGCTGGGATTAAAAACCCCATGCCCTTCGGACATGCTCATTTTCCCTTAATGACTCGCGCTTTAACCACGAGCCACAGGGACACCTGAATTTGTGGGGAAAATTTTAACCCTTATGAAGTTCACTTTTGTTCCCTTTGGGCCCGATCCAGCTTGAACACCTCCTTTTCCCGCTTTGCCATTGCTTTCGGGTTGGGTTTTTCCCTCCCTGCAACTGGAGCTGTTTCATGAGGCTGTATCGCTTTCCCACAAACCCCCCTAGCTCCAATTTCTCGTGGGGGGCTTTGACCTGATACCCTTCTCTCCTCGGCGTTTCCCAGATCAGCATCTTTTCAGTCTTTTAGATTTGAGCTGCCTCCATTTGTTCTCATATGGCCCCGTGAGCTCGATCATGATCAGCTGCTTGGTTGACTTAGGTGGCTACTATGTCTGGCTCATGCCATCTTGCTGAGTCTCGGGGTGACTTTTTTCCATTCTGGGGGTTGCAGTGCACTCCCAGCATCTGCCCGTCCAGCAATTCTGCCTGCAGTTTCGAGTGGCACAGTTTTTTTCTTGGCCATGTTTTTTTGCGCCTCCTGCCGTGAAGAAGTTGCGGGTGCTTTTGGAGCCCTGATTTTCCCTTTAGTTTCTAGAGGAAAGGGAAAAAACTGGGGTCAAAAAGTGCCTGGATGTTTTTTGAATAGATTTTAAATTTGTGTAATTAAAATCAAGCCCGGGAAAAATATTAAGTTTATCAAAATTTTCCCCTTGATTCTAGGGGAAAGGGAAAAAACTGGGTGTCAGAGTGCCTGGTGTTTCTTTGAATTGTTTTTAAATTTGTTAATTGAATCAAAGACGGGAAAATTTTAAACAAGTTTATCAAAACTTTTCGTCAAAGGTTGGTTGACTGCATGGCAACAAGGAAAATGGGGTACATTGGGTTAGTGAGAGATTTGAAATATACCGGACTTTTGCATACGGCTCGTCTAAACTTTATTTGGTTCTGATATAGTTCCGCTTTCAGTTATTACAAGATTCAATTGGCAATTTTTGATCTTGGTTGTCGTTTTAAAAACACAAAACCCTTTAAAAGTGTAGATTTTAAACGCCATTATGTAGACAAGTTGAGAAAAAGAAATTCATTTCGCCTTGTTTTCAAGCACTCCAAAATCCCCAAAAAAATTCATAGGGGTTTTTTATTTAGAAAACTTTTTTTTTTTTTTTTTTTTTTTTTAAAAATTTTTGGGCTCTTTTATGTCCTCTCTGTGACTGAAATGATGCAAATTTTTCCCTTGGACTTTCGTAAAGTTTTGAAATTTAGGAAAAAGCAATCTCATAATATGTGTTTTGGGGACGAATTTTTTTGTCCTAAATGATTTTGTTCTTTTTTGTGTAAATAGCATAATGCTAACCTCCTTCCACGTGCCGAAGCCTGTACATCAGTTTCCCCCTTCTCTCTTCTCTCTCTCTCTCTCTCTCTTTTCTTCTCTCTCTCTCTCTGTGGAATATTTGCTGTCAGTCGTTATAAGATTTCATTCCCCGGGTCGCGAAAAGGATTTGTCGTGAGCGGCCCAAATTTGGATGTGGTGAAAGGGGTAGAGGGTGCGTTTTAGTGGGACAGTGGACGGGGGGTGGGTGTTTGAGAGACGAGGATGGGTGGGGTGTGGAGGGGTGGGTGTGGGTGCGGTTGCAATACAAAATGGAAAACGGGTCATCTTGGCGATTTTTGCCATTAACTGAAACAGTTTTTATAGTGTTTTTTAAATTGGTGGGAATAAAAAAAGTTTTGAATAAAGATTTCGGTAAAATCATTAACAATGCTTTTGTTGTGTGACAAAAGCTTTTTTTTCCCCAGAAGGAATGACGTGCTGGAGTCAATAACATATGGGTGGAATTGAAATGGGTCGGGAAAATTTTTTGGTGAAACCGTTTACTGAACCTTTTTTGAGATTTTTTTTGTTTTTGTTTTTTTTTTTTTAATGCAGTTCAAGGAACTACACACACACCCCACCCACACACACACACACACACACCACACACACACCACACCACAAATGTGGCGCCGCGCGCGCGTGTGGTGTGTATGTGTGTGAGTTGCTGTCTGTCTGTCTGTGTGGGGGAGAAGGGGCGGGGGGGGGAAATCCGGGGTGTCAATGCACGCCAGCTTTGTTCGTGTGTGTACTCTAGGCCAGCCCAAAAATTTTCTTGTTAGATACTCTGCACCAAAAAAAATTAAACAGTATTCACGAGTTACCTTTCATCGGCATATAAAACTGTGACCGCAGTTTTTTTTCCCCCCATAACGGCAGTGAATAGTTTTTGGGTGTCTGGTGGCTGTTCATAGAAAACTAAAATTGGTGACTTGGTTGAATTTTTTGGCCCAGAGGGGCGAATCAGAGCAAAGGTGAGAAACAGATAGAGATCAGATAAAAGTGGATTGGGGGAGGAGGGTGCACAAAGAGCGGGGTGAAAGAGAAGGGAAGTGTGTGTGGTGTGTTTGTTGTTGTGTGGGGGGTTGTGTGTGTTTGTGTGTGTGTGTGTGTGTAAAGGGGGAAAAAAAAGCTAATAAAAAGCGCAAAAAAAATGTATACTGAATGGCTGTTGCGATAAATTGTAATAAATACAAATCAATAAATGGATAAGATGGCAAGAAGCCCTGGAAATCACGCGGTAGACAACTACACCCCTTATAAAGGGAAGACTGACCTTGTGAAAAAAAAAGTGGTGCTTGTTGGGGTTTAAAAAGTGTGGCTGGGGTTGGAGGGTTCCGTGCTCTGGTTGCGTGCGGGGGTGAAATTGGGTGGAAAAAGTAAATTTTTGGGGGGGGGCGGGGCCGTCCCCTTAAAAACTGGGGGTGGTTGGGGGGGCGGCTGGGGGGTGTGGTTGGGGGGAAGGGCCCACCCAAAAATCTTTTTCAGGGGGGGGGCCTGAAAAAGCTTGTAACCCTTTTTTAAAAATCCTGTAAAAAAACAAAAAAGGGGGCCAAAATATAGATCAAGGGGGAATTTAAAATTAAAATTTGAAAAAACTGATTCAAAACATAAAATCTACATTTAAACCCTATCAAATTTTGGGGAAACTGGGGGTTTTTGGAAAACCTTTAATTTAAAAAAGTTAGTTGAGGGAGGAAAAAACCAGAGGGAAAGAAGGGCAAAAACCAAAGATGCAAGGGTTTTAAAACAAAAAATTTTTTCTGGCTTTTTTTAAAATTTCCCGGTTTTGGGGCCAGGGGTTTTTTTTAAGGGAAAAGAAACCAATATTTAATTCCCCCCCATTTTTCCCAGGGGGAAAAAAAAAAAAGGGGCAAAGGGACTTTTCCGGGGTAAAGGAACGGGTTCCCCAACCCCTATTTGTGGAAAAGGGGCCCGGGTTTTCTTAAAGGGGGCTTCTTTTAAGGTTTTTGAAATTAGGTTTCTTTTAAAAAAGAGGGGTTTAAAATTTTGGGAAACCAACTTTTTTCGGAAAAAGGGGGAATTTTTAAAAAACCAAACCCAACCCCCTTTTGTCGGCCCCCCTTTGTTTCATTTTGGCTCTAAAATAAAAAAAAAGATGTAATTCAAGAAAGGGGGATAATGGGCCTTGAACAATTTTTTCCGGAAATAAAGATTTCTGGTTTTTTTGGGAATTTCCCTTTTTTTTTAAAATTTTCGTTTCCCCCGGGGCAATGGGGAAAAACCAAATAGGGTTAATTAAAATCCAAGCCCAAATGGGTTTAAATAACTCTTAATCAGCCGGGAAAAAGGGTCCCGATAGGGGGAAAAACCAACAGGTTTTTTCCCGGGTGAAAAAATTTAACCATGTGGTTTTTTGGGGAATTTGCCCCCCCTGTTTGGGGGTTTAAATGCCCAGAAAACTTTTTGGGAAGTGGGGTTGCAAAATTCTTCCAAAAGGGAATCCGTGGGAAAAATTAACCTACCCCACATTGGGGCATTGTGTATCCCCCTTAGAACCCCCTATGGACAAAAACAACCCAAAGAAAAAACACCTCCAAAAAAACCCCCGACGCCAAGAAAAGATGGAAAAGGGTCAGGGCCCCAAAAGAAAAACCGGGAAGATGCAATGAAGACCGCATCCCCGTGAAAAAAAAGGGCTTGGAAAAACTGTGGAAAGACCTGAAAGAAAAACACAGTGCCCTCAGCAAAGCGGAATCTGCGAGGAAGAGGAAGAGCAAAAAGAAGAAGACACAAGAGCGCTTCTTCAGAGACCCTTCCAGTTTGCCAGAACACTGTTTGAGCAGCCAAAATCTGGGACCCTAAGTGTGGACAAAGGAGTTCTTGAGCAGCATCTGAGGAAAACATACTCTGACCCACAGAGCAAAGCACCACTCGACATTCAAGGTCTGGTGTGGCCAACCAACCCTGAGGAACAGTTCAATGGCAAGCCTCCAACGTTGGCGGAAATCAAGAAGGTGGTCGACAAAGCCAGAGCCAAATCATCACCAGGGCCAAACGGAATACCTTACCAGCTTTACAAGAAATGTCCCAAGGTGCTGGAGTGGCTCCACAGGCTGCTGCGATCGGCTTGGAGAAACCAGAAGATCAGCGGCCAGTGGATGACGGCAGATGGTGTGTACATCCCCAAAGAGCAAAACTCAAGTGACATTAGCCAGTTCAGGCCAATATCACTACTGAACGTCGAAGGGAAAATCTTCTTCTCTGTCATGGCAGCAAGGCTGACCAAGTACCTGATGGAAAACAAGTACTTGGATGTGTCAGTCCAGAAAGGTGGCATCCCAGGCGTGGCGGGCTGTGTAGAACACGCCACAATGATCTGGGACGCAATCCAAAAAGCAAAAACAGAAAAGAGAGACCTGGACGTAGTGTGGCTTGATCTGGCAAACGCATATGGATCTGTGCCCCATGAGATGATACAGTTGGCTCTTGAGATGTACCATGTGCCAAAGAACATCCGCGACATGCTCAAGAAGTACTTCAATGGCTTCTCAATGCGGTTCTCTACCAAGGAGTACACAACAGACTGGATCAACTTGGAAGTGGGTATTGCAATGGGCTGTGCAATTTCCCCAATACTGTTCGTGCTGGCAATGGAACTCATCTTGAAAGCAGCAACAAACAACGCGAGACAAACAGACCTTGGCGATGGATACAAGATGCCTCCTCTCAAGGCCTTCATGGATGACACTACAGTGATTTCATCCAGAGAAGACGAGACACGTCATGTGCTGGAGAGGCTGGACGACATAGTTGCCTCATCCAGAATGAAGTTCAAGCCAAAGAAATCACGGAGTCTCTCACTGAGGAAAGGAAAAGTGGCCGGATCTGTGGTCTTCAGTGTTGCCAACCAGGCCATTCCAACAGTCACAGAAGAACCAGTCAAGAGCCTTGGAAGATGGTATGATGATACGCTGAAAGACACACAAAGAGCAAAAGAAACCAAGCAGATGGCGGAGGAAGGCTTGGAGACCATTGACCAGTGTGGGCTCCCTGGCAAATACAAGGTCTGGTGTCTGCAGTTCATGCTGATACCAAAGCTGCTATGGCCTCTGATGATATACGACATCTGCACCAGCATAGTGGAGGCAATGGAAGCCAAAATCAACAAGTTCACAAGGAAATGGCTTGGTGTCCCACCCTGTCTGACTGACATAGCGCTGTACTGTCGCCAAGCAAAGCTGAAACTACCCTGAAATCCATCCTGGAGGAATACAAAGCAGGGAAGATCAGACTTCAAAGCATGCTGGAGGACTCAGGAGACAAGGTGGTAGAAGCAATTAAGCCCCAGCTGAAGACAGGCAGAAAATGGAAAGTTCAAGAGGCGATGGATTCTGCAAAAGAAAGTCTCAAGATCAGAGAAATAACAGGACACACACAGACCAACAGACAGGGACTGGGGGTGACCAAAACTGAATGGTGGTCAAAGGCCAAAGGAAAAGCCAAAAGAGACATGATGATTCAGGAGATGAGAAAAGAAGAAGACCAAAAAAGACTCCAAAAAGCAGTCCAGCAGAGCCAGCAAGGGCAATGGACAACGTGGGAGAATGCACTCCAAAGAAGTCTCACTTGGAATGACATTTGGCACATGGCCCCTCTCAGGATCAGCTTCATTCTCAGATCTGCATATGACCTTCTGCCCTCAAATGCAAACCTGGTGAAGTGGGGGAAAACAGACGATCCTGCATGCCCCCTCTGCCATGAAAAACAAACAGTGGAGCATGTCCTAAGCTCATGTAAAGTAGCCCTGGCTCAAGGAAGGTACACATGGAGGCACAACCAAGTGCTCAAAGAGAATTGTACAAGTAGTCTGGGCTAGTACCAACACCACAAAAGGGAAAATCAGGACTCCAAAAGCACCCGCAACATTCTTCACGGCAGGAGGCAGCAAATCATGGCCAAGAACAACAGTGCCACTCGAAACATGCAGGCAGAGTCTGCTGGACGGGGCAGATGACTGGGAGTGCACTGCAGACCTCCCAGAATGGAAGAGTCACCCAGAGATCATCAGCAAGAGTGGCATGAGACCAGACATAGTAGTCCACTCTAAGTCAACCAAGCAGCTGATCATGATCGAGCTCACGGTGCCATATGAGAACAGAATGGAGGCAGCTCAAATCTACAAGACTGAAAAGTATGCTGATCTGGCAAACAGCCTGAGGAGAGAAGGCTATCAGGTCAAAGTCCTCACTGCAGAAATTGGAGCTAGGGGGTTTGTAGGAACGTCTGCATACAGCCTCATGAAACAGCTCTCAGTTGCAGGGAAGGAAAAAACCAGAGCCCTGAAAGCAATGGCAGAAGCGGCAGAGAGGTGTTCAAGCTGGATCTGGTCAAGGAGGAACAAAAGTGAACTTCATAAGGCTTAATTTCCCTACAAATATCAGGTGTCCCTGTGGCTCAGTGGTTAAAGCGCGAGTCATTAAGTGGAAAATGAGCATGTCCAGAGGGTCATGGGTTCGAATCCCAGCCATGGCTCGTCCCAAGATGGGAAAAAAAGGGGCAGCAGAGGGACATCCGGAGTCATGAACCGGGTGTGGCCCAACCCCCCTAGAGTGTCAGGAGATAAGGGCCGAAACACTTGCTTGAAGGGGGCTTCTCTTCTGAGGACTCTCTGCTGCCACGCTCTCCACGAGTTTCTTTCTACTGATGCATGGGTAAACCATTGACTTCCGGGAATAGGCCGGAGGACGTCCGGGAAAGACCGGAGGACACTGGGAAAGACCAGAACCAAGGGCTCTGTGGGCTGGCTCCCCACTTTGCCTTAAACATGTGGCTACTAAAAATAAAAGGAAAAGATGCTCCCAGGATTCACCGAAAGGGGGAGAGAATGATGAATCCATCGGTGCTCAACCAATCATGACTGCAAATCCCAAACGGACTATGAACATGGACCAAATGGAATATCCATGTGTCTGTGGAAAGCGTTTCGCTACCACCGTGGCATGAAGATCCACAGAACAAAGATGGGATGTGTGAAGACTCATCTGAATGAGCAGCAGCGCACTGCATCAGCAGATAAGACGTCGGAAGACCAAGGCCAGGATTTAAACCACAGTGCCAAGGACATCCACGCTGTTGGTTCGGATGAGGAATTTGCACAGGCCCTCGATGCCAGGCGCCTGAAACTCAACCTGCCACGAGCAAACGAAACTGAAGATTGGGAGAAACTGGATGCAAAAATCGTCCAAAGACTCGATGCACTGATAGGGAAAAGCACCCTGGAACACAAACTAGCCACATATGGGGACATTGTGTATGCCACATGTAGAGACGCCTATGGAGCAAAACTACCCAAAGAGAAAACACCTCCAAAGAAATCCAGACGCCAAGAAAAGATGGACAAGATCAGGGTCCAAAAGAAAAACCTCAAGATGCAAATGAAGACCGCACTGCCAGCTGAAAAACAAGGCTTGGAAAAACTGTGGAAAGACCTGAAAGAAAAACACAGTGCCCTCAGCAAAGCGGAATCTGCGAGGAAGAGGAAGAGCAAAAAGAAGAAGACACAAGAGCGCTTCTTCAGAGACCCTTCCAGTTTGCCAGAACACTGTTTGAGCAGCCAAAATCTGGGACCCTAAGTGTGGACAAAGGAGTTCTTGAGCAGCATCTGAGGAAAACATACTCTGACCCACAGAGCAAAGCACCACTCGACATTCAAGGTCTGGTGTGGCCAACCAACCCTGAGGAACAGTTCAATGGCAAGCCTCCAACGTTGGCGGAAATCAAGAAGGTGGTCGACAAAGCCAGAGCCAAATCATCACCAGGGCCAAACGGAATACCTTACCAGCTTTACAAGAAATGTCCCAAGGTGCTGGAGTGGCTCCACAGGCTGCTGCGATCGGCTTGGAGAAACCAGAAGATCAGCGGCCAGTGGATGACGGCAGATGGTGTGTACATCCCCAAAGAGCAAAACTCAAGTGACATTAGCCAGTTCAGGCCAATATCACTACTGAACGTCGAAGGGAAAATCTTCTTCTCTGTCATGGCAGCAAGGCTGACCAAGTACCTGATGGAAAACAAGTACTTGGATGTGTCAGTCCAGAAAGGTGGCATCCCAGGCGTGGCGGGCTGTGTAGAACACGCCACAATGATCTGGGACGCAATCCAAAAAGCAAAAACAGAAAAGAGAGACCTGGACGTAGTGTGGCTTGATCTGGCAAACGCATATGGATCTGTGCCCCATGAGATGATACAGTTGGCTCTTGAGATGTACCATGTGCCAAAGAACATCCGCGACATGCTCAAGAAGTACTTCAATGGCTTCTCAATGCGGTTCTCTACCAAGGAGTACACAACAGACTGGATCAACTTGGAAGTGGGTATTGCAATGGGCTGTGCAATTTCCCCAATACTGTTCGTGCTGGCAATGGAACTCATCTTGAAAGCAGCAACAAACAACGCGAGACAAACAGACCTTGGCGATGGATACAAGATGCCTCCTCTCAAGGCCTTCATGGATGACACTACAGTGATTTCATCCAGAGAAGACGAGACACGTCATGTGCTGGAGAGGCTGGACGACATAGTTGCCTCATCCAGAATGAAGTTCAAGCCAAAGAAATCACGGAGTCTCTCACTGAGGAAAGGAAAAGTGGCCGGATCTGTGGTCTTCAGTGTTGCCAACCAGGCCATTCCAACAGTCACAGAAGAACCAGTCAAGAGCCTTGGAAGATGGTATGATGATACGCTGAAAGACACACAAAGAGCAAAAGAAACCAAGCAGATGGCGGAGGAAGGCTTGGAGACCATTGACCAGTGTGGGCTCCCTGGCAAATACAAGGTCTGGTGTCTGCAGTTCATGCTGATACCAAAGCTGCTATGGCCTCTGATGATATACGACATCTGCACCAGCATAGTGGAGGCAATGGAAGCCAAAATCAACAAGTTCACAAGGAAATGGCTTGGTGTCCCACCCTGTCTGACTGACATAGCGCTGTACTGTCGCCAAGCAAAGCTGAAACTACCCTGAAATCCATCCTGGAGGAATACAAAGCAGGGAAGATCAGACTTCAAAGCATGCTGGAGGACTCAGGAGACAAGGTGGTAGAAGCAATTAAGCCCCAGCTGAAGACAGGCAGAAAATGGAAAGTTCAAGAGGCGATGGATTCTGCAAAAGAAAGTCTCAAGATCAGAGAAATAACAGGACACACACAGACCAACAGACAGGGACTGGGGGTGACCAAAACTGAATGGTGGTCAAAGGCCAAAGGAAAAGCCAAAAGAGACATGATGATTCAGGAGATGAGAAAAGAAGAAGACCAAAAAAGACTCCAAAAAGCAGTCCAGCAGAGCCAGCAAGGGCAATGGACAACGTGGGAGAATGCACTCCAAAGAAGTCTCACTTGGAATGACATTTGGCACATGGCCCCTCTCAGGATCAGCTTCATTCTCAGATCTGCATATGACCTTCTGCCCTCAAATGCAAACCTGGTGAAGTGGGGGAAAACAGACGATCCTGCATGCCCCTCTGCCATGAAAAACAAACAGTGGAGCATGTCCTAAGCTCATGTAAAGTAGCCCTGGCTCAAGGAAGGTACACATGGAGGCACAACCAAGTGCTCAAAGAAATTGTACAAGTAGTCTGGGCTAGTACCAACACCACAAAAGGGAAAATCAGGACTCCAAAAGCACCCGCAACATTCTTCACGGCAGGAGGCAGCAAATCATGGCCAAGAACAACAGTGCCACTCGAAACATGCAGGCAGAGTCTGCTGGACGGGGCAGATGACTGGGAGTGCACTGCAGACCTCCCAGAATGGAAGAGTCACCAGAGATCATCAGCAAGAGTGGCATGAGACCAGACATAGTAGTCCACTCTAAGTCAACCAAGCAGCTGATCATGATCGAGCTCACGGTGCCATATGAGAACAGAATGGAGGCAGCTCAAATCTACAAGACTGAAAAGTATGCTGATCTGGCAAACAGCCTGAGGAGAGAAGGCTATCAGGTCAAAGTCCTCACTGCAGAAATTGGAGCTAGGGGGTTTGTAGGAACGTCTGCATACAGCCTCATGAAACAGCTCTCAGTTGCAGGGAAGGAAAAAACCAGAGCCCTGAAAGCAATGGCAGAAGCGGCAGAGAGGTGTTCAAGCTGGATCTGGTCAAGGAGGAACAAAAGTGAACTTCATAAGGCTTAATTTCCCTACAAATATCAGGTGTCCCTGTGGCTCAGTGGTTAAAGCGCGAGTCATTAAGTGGAAAATGAGCATGTCCAGAGGGTCATGGGTTCGAATCCCAGCCATGGCTCGTCCCAAGATGGGAAAAAAAGGGGCAGCAGAGGGACATCCGGAGTCATGAACCGGGTGTGGCCCAACCCCCCTAGAGTGTCAGGAGATAAGGGCCGAAACACTTGCTTGAAGGGGGCTTCTCTTCTGAGGACTCTCTGCTGCCACGCTCTCCACGAGTTTCTTTCTACTGATGCATGGGTAAACCATTGACTTCCGGGAATAGGCCGGAGGACGTCCGGGAAAGACCGGAGGACACTGGGAAAGACCAGAACCAAGGGCTCTGTGGGCTGGCTCCCCACTTTGCCTTAAACATGTGGCTACTAAAATAAAAGGAAAAGATGCTCCCAGGATTCACCGAAAGGGGGAGAGAATGATGAATCCATCGGTGCTCAACCAATCATGACTGCAAATCCCAAACGGACTATGAACATGGACCAAATGGAATATCCATGTGTCTGTGGAAAGCGTTTCGCTACCACCCGTGGCATGAAGATCCACAGAACAAAGATGGGATGTGTGAAGACTCATCTGAATGAGCAGCAGCGCACTGCATCAGCAGATAAGACGTCGGAAGACCAAGGCCAGGATTTAAACCACAGTGCCAAGGACATCCACGCTGTTGGTTCGGATGAGGAATTTGCACAGGCCCTCGATGCCAGGCGCCTGAAACTCAACCTGCCACGAGCAAACGAAACTGAAGATTGGGAGAAACTGGATGCAAAAATCGTCCAAAGACTCGATGCACTGATAGGGAAAAGCACCCTGGAACACAAACTAGCCACATATGGGGACATTGTGTATGCCACATGTAGAGACGCCTATGGAGCAAAACTACCCAAAGAGAAAACACCTCCAAAGAAATCCAGACGCCAAGAAAAGATGGACAAGATCAGGGTCCAAAAGAAAAACCTCAAGATGCAAATGAAGACCGCACTGCCAGCTGAAAAACAAGGCTTGGAAAAACTGTGGAAAGACCTGAAAGAAAAACACAGTGCCCTCAGCAAAGCGGAATCTGCGAGGAAGAGGAAGAGCAAAAAGAAGAAGACACAAGAGCGCTTCTTCAGAGACCCCTTCCAGTTTGCCAGAACACTGTTTGAGCAGCCAAAATCTGGGACCCTAAGTGTGGACAAAGGAGTTCTTGAGCAGCATCTGAGGAAAACATACTCTGACCCACAGAGCAAAGCACCACTCGACATTCAAGGTCTGGTGTGGCCAACCAACCCTGAGGAACAGTTCAATGGCAAGCCTCCAACGTTGGCGGAAATCAAGAAGGTGGTCGACAAAGCCAGAGCCAAATCATCACCAGGGCCAAACGGAATACCTTACCAGCTTTACAAGAAATGTCCCAAGGTGCTGGAGTGGCTCCACAGGCTGCTGCGATCGGCTTGGAGAAACCAGAAGATCAGCGGCCAGTGGATGACGGCAGATGGTGTGTACATCCCCAAAGAGCAAAACTCAAGTGACATTAGCCAGTTCAGGCCAATATCACTACTGAACGTCGAAGGGAAAATCTTCTTCTCTGTCATGGCAGCAAGGCTGACCAAGTACCTGATGGAAAACAAGTACTTGGATGTGTCAGTCCAGAAAGGTGGCATCCCAGGCGTGGCGGGCTGTGTAGAACACGCCACAATGATCTGGGACGCAATCCAAAAAGCAAAAACAGAAAAGAGAGACCTGGACGTAGTGTGGCTTGATCTGGCAAACGCATATGGATCTGTGCCCCATGAGATGATACAGTTGGCTCTTGAGATGTACCATGTGCCAAAGAACATCCGCGACATGCTCAAGAAGTACTTCAATGGCTTCTCAATGCGGTTCTCTACCAAGGAGTACACAACAGACTGGATCAACTTGGAAGTGGGTATTGCAATGGGCTGTGCAATTTCCCCAATACTGTTCGTGCTGGCAATGGAACTCATCTTGAAAGCAGCAACAAACAACGCGAGACAAACAGACCTTGGCGATGGATACAAGATGCCTCCTCTCAAGGCCTTCATGGATGACACTACAGTGATTTCATCCAGAGAAGACG
>JAMYXO010006991.1:0-12751 GCA_033310375.1 Conus canariensis | reverse complement strand
TTTCTTCAAACGAAAATTTGGTGAAAATTTTATTTTTTGACCTTTGGTTGCAAAAACGTTAAAAAGTGGAAGAAAGATTTACGTTTTTTCCACACTTTCGGTTCGTTCAAACTTTTCAAAAGTTTGTTGAAGAAAAGTTTTTTTACTTTTTTTGGGCCATCACTTTCGGTTCGTTCAAACTGTTCAAATTTTGTTGCTAAAAAAGTATTTAGTTTTGCCATCACTTTCGGTTCGTTTCAAACTGTTCAAAGTTTTGTTGAAAGGGAAAGATTTAGTTTTGCCATCACTTTCGGTTCGTTCAAACTGTTCCAAAATTTTGGTTGCAAAGAAAGTATTTTCGTTTTGCCATCACTTTGGGGTTCTTTCAAAAAAAACTTTTTAAAAAGTTTTTTGTTAAGAAAGTTTTTTTACGTTTTCCATCCTTTCGGTTCGTTCAAACTTTTTCAAAGTTTGTTGCTAAAAAGTTTTTTTACGTTTTGCCAAAAATTTTTCGGTTCGTTCAAAAATGTTCAAAAGTTTGTTTTTAAAAGAAAGTATTACGTTTTGCCATCACTTTCCCGGTTCGTTCAAAAAATGTTTTAAAGTTTGTTGTAAAAATTTATTTACTTTTTTTGCCATCATTTCGGTTCGTTAAAAATGTTCAAAGTTTTGTTGAAAGAAAGTTATTTTTAGGGTTTTGCCACACTTTCGGTTCGTTTAAAAAACCTTTTTTAAAGTTTGTTGCAAAGAAAGTATTTACTTTTTGCCAAAAATTTCGGTTCGTTCAAACTGTCAAAAGTTGTTTTTAAGAAAAGTATTTACTTTTTGCCTCACTTGGGTTCGTTCAACTGTTCAAAGTTTTGTTGTAAGAAAGTATTTACGTTTTGCCATCACTTTCGGTTCGTTCAAAACTGTTCAAATTTTGTTGGGTAAAAAGTTTTTACGTTTTGCCATCTTTTTTCGGTTCGTTCAAACTGTTCAAAGTTTGTTGCTAAGAAAGTATTTCGTTTTCCCCTCACTTTGGGGGTTCTTTTCAAAGTTCAAGTTTTTTGCTAAGAAAAGTTTTTTACGTTTTCCCCATCACTTTCGGTCTTTTAAAAAAACTGTTAAAAAGTTTTTGGCTAAAAAAGTTTTTTTCGTTTTTCCCCTCACTTTTGGGTTCGTTAAAAAAACTGTTAAAAGTTTGTTGTAAAAAAGTAATTTTTACGTTTTCCCATCACTTTCGGTTTTTTAAAAAAAAACCTGTTAAAAGTTTGTTGGGTAAGAAAGTATTTAAACGTTTTCCCCATCCTTTCGGTTCGTTCAAACTGTTCAAAGTTTGTTGAAGAAATTATTTACGTTTTGCCATCACTTTCGGTTGTTTCAAAACTGTTAAAAAGTTTGTTGCTAAAAAGTATTTCGTTTTTGCCATAACTTTCGGTTCGTTCAAAAACTGTTCAAAGTTTTTTTGCTAAGAAATTTTTTACGTTTTGCCATCATTTTCGGTTGTTCAAACTGTTCAATTTTGTTGCTAAGAAATTTTTTTTCGTTTTTGCCATCACTTTCGGTTCGTTCAAACTGTTAAAAAGTTTGTTGCTAAAAAAAATTATTTACGTTTTGCCATCACTTTCGGTTGTTCAAACGTTCAAAGTTTGTTGCTAAGAAAGTATTTACGTTTTGCCCAACACTTTGGGTTTCTTTCAAACTGTTCAAAAGTTTTTTTGCTAAAAAAATTTAAATTTTTTACTTTTTTTGCCATCCTTTTGGGGTTTCTTTTTTCAAAACTGTTTCAAAGTTTGTTTTTTAAGAAAGTTTTTTACTTTTTTTGCCATCATTTTTCGGTTCGTTCAAACTGTTCAAAGTTTTTTGCTAAGAAAGTATTTCGTTTTGCCTTTACTTTCGGTTCGTTCAAACTGTTCAAAGTTTGTTGTAAGAAAAGTATTTTACGTTTTGCCTCACTTTCGGTTCGTTAAACTGTTCAAAGTTTGTTTTTTAAAGAAAGTATTTAGTTTTCCCCATCATTTTTCGGTTCGTTTCAAACTGTTAAAAAGTTTGTTGTAAAAAAAGTATTTCGTTTTTGCCTCATTTTGGGTTTGTTCAAATGTTTCAAAGTTTGTTGCTAAGAAATATTTACGTTTTCCCATACTTTGGTTCGTTAAAATTGTTCAAAAGTTTGTTGCTAAGAAAGTTTTTTTTTGTAGTGTTAGTAGCCTTCCAGTTTTCTGATAAAAAGCGTGAGTGTATATGTACCTTTTTTTTGGGGTGGTGTGTGTGGTTGTGTGTGGTGTGGGGTTGTGTGTTGTGGTTGGTGTTTGTGGCTGCGTGTGGTGGTGTGCGGGTTTGTGTGTGTGTGTGTGTTTGGGTGGGGTGTGTGTTTTGGGGTTTGGTGTGGGTGTTGAGAGAGAGAGGAAAGGGGGGAGAGAGAGAGAGAGGAAAAAAAAACACATCTTAGTTTTAAAAAGAAATAAAAAATGTGAATACCTGCGTCCATAAAAAAGAGAGAGAGAGGGGGAGAGAGAGAGAGGGGGGAAAGGGAAAGGAGACGGGAGGGGGGGGAAGGGAGAGAGGGAAGAAAGGGAGGAGAGAGAGAGGGGGAGCAGCGTCCCCCAACGATACCTGCATCTTTTGCGTACTACACGAACGCCGTGTATCGCAGCCCCCAACTGACCCGATCGGCACTAAACAGCTGTCATTTGAGGCAGCGCCCCACGGTCAGCAGGGGTAAAGCGGGTCACAAGGAACCGGCTCTCCGTTTCCTTTTTGTCCAGTGGGGCCCCAGGACAGACGGCGTGGTGCGCAAGAACCCGTGTGGGGGGAGTCTGCACTGGGAAAAATCTACGGGAAAAACCGGTTTAAGGTGGGATGAGGGCACTGTGTGTTCCTACTGGTCAGTGCGCCCACACACACACACCCCCACACCCCCCACCCCCACACACACACCCCACACACACACACACACCCGGGATGCTGGGTGGGGGGGGGGGGGGGGGTGGCGGGGGGGGAGGTTTTTGGGGGAGGTTGCGAGTGAAAACAGTGTTGGGGGGGGGGGGCTGGCGGAGTGAGACGACACTTTAAATCTGGCAAAGTCTGGCCCCCCCGCCCATGCTGGGGCATCCACTCTTTTGTCAGGGACCTGTTCACAGAGGGGGGGGCAAAAGAATGGCTGGGGGAAAAAAAAGGAGCAAAAGGGGGGCTGGGGGGAGGGGAAAAGGGGGGGGAAAAAGGGGTGGGGGGGGGGGGGATTTGCTTTGCATGTGGTACACACCAAAAATGCTACCCCAAAGGCCTTATTTTAAGGGTCGAGTATTAAATGGGGACTGGCGCAATTGGATTGTTTTGAGAATGTTTTTTGGGGTTTGACTTTTGATTCCCCCTTGTTTCCTTTTTTTTATGGTAAAAAGAGACGCCAAGGGATTCCAAGCGGGAAACGATTAGAATCAAAGGAATGGGATTATTTTGAGCTCTTGGAGCTGCCGAAAAAAACCACGGTCACAGGTGAGTGAAAGGCTGAAATGGACGTCAAAACTGGGGGGGAGGGGTCTGTATTTGAAGATTGTTTGTGACTTCATGGGTAAAGATTCCCCCAAACAAGGGAAAAAATTTATGGGGGGGTTTTTTCTTCTGATCATTATCGTTTAAATTTAAAAAAACTCTGTAAAATGTAGGGTTTTGGCCCCTCAAAAACGAACCTTCCTGGTTATATTATAGAGTTTCAGTGCAAAATCCTAACTGCGGCGTTGGTCCTTTTTTTAAAATCAAGACTCACGCGACGTCTCGCCGTTCACCTGTGGTGTCTGTATGTGTTGTTTTTTGCGTTTTTGCCTTTTGGGTTTGTTCCCCTTTGTTGTGGTGGTGGTTGTGTTGTGTTGTGGTGTGTGTTTGTGTGTGTGGTTGTGGGGGGTGTTGTGTGGTGTGTGTGTGTGGGTGTGTTACTTGATAGGTTTTTGCATGTGTGTATTGCCTAGGCTTTTGTTGCTTTTGTGTGGTGTGTGTGGTGTGGGTTGTGTTGTTGTGTGTTGGGGTGTGTGTGGTTTGCTTGGGTGTGTTGCCCTTGTTTTGTGTGTGTGGGTGGGTGTGTTTTGGGGGTTTTGGGTGGTGTGTTTGCTTGGGTGTGTTGCCTGTGTGTTTTGTGGTGTTGTGTGTGTGTGTGGTTGTGTGTGTGTGTGTGTTTGTGTGTGTGCCCATCACAGGGGGGCGGAGCAGGTGGGGCGGGGGGGGGCCATCCCCCCCTCCGAAAAAATTGGGGGGGGGCCCCCCCCCCCCCCCCCCCTTATTAAAAACCCCCCCCCCCCCCCCCCCCCCCCCCCCCCCCCCCCCCCCCCCCCCCCCCCCCCCCCAATTTTGAGCACCTCCAAAAAAAAAATCAGGGGGGGAAAGGGGGAGGGTTTGATGGTGATCACCTTGTCAAATCTTGGTGTCAAACTCGCCCGGGAAAAAGATGTCAACCCTTTTTTGGGGGGAAACCCTCTCTGCAGCTGACCATTTTGCCACACATTACTGCCAGTGCCTGACCCCCATTGCCAAGAATGGCTATATGCTGATGTATTGTAGTGCAAGCTAGGCGAGAAGGGTTTGGTAGGGAATTTTTTCACATTCGTAACAAGTCGGCAAGAGAGTCCGGGGGATGGTCTGATGAATAAGATTTTGGGGCTGGAGACATTAAAATCACCCCTTTCCAAACCTGTCCTTATGGGGGCAAATAGGGGGGGAAAAAAACATTTTGTGAGCCAAACATTTTCATCAAAAGGGGGGGACAGTGAAAATGATAAAGAAAAAGGAGGAAGAAAGGTTTTTCCCTCATCTCCTACAGGAAGGGCATCAATCATACAGTTCCTGTGACAACGCCGGGCCGCCTGCCCCCAGTTGTCGTTTTGACATTGATGAACCTGCTACGTAAGAAAACCAAAAGGTCATTTTTCTACTGTTTTGCTGAAAAGGACGAGTCAACCCCTTTCAGCCACAGAAGGGCACAGTTCCTCCCCAAATGACCGGGGTAAGTTCAGGAAAGGCCCCCCCCCCTTTTTCCAAAGGTTTGGTTCCAGCAATAACCTTGGCTTCACCTGGCACAAACAACAAAAGGTATGTTGTTTTTTTCGCTGGGGCTAATTTTCTTCAAGGCTGCAAACCTGTGCAGCTTTTGTATGGAGCGGTTTTTTGAAAAACTGGAAGAAAGCAGGGGAAAAGTTCTCAAGCCCCAAAAAATATCTTCACTGGAGCACCCCGGGTTTAGACGTAAAAGTGGCAGTTCAACGTCAGTGTTTGCCCCCAGTGAGGGTCGCATGAAACAAAAAAAAGAAACACTGAAAAGCGTGTTTGAACCCGAAACTAAAGAGCCTTCAGTTTCTCCTGCGTCAGGGGGGCTGCCTCCCCGTGGACATGACGAGCGGAAGGCAACCTTCAAAAAAGTGCCAAGATCTGTTTGGAGGGGGGGCTGCAAGGAAAAAACAAAAAACGGGTTCAAAATATCTGTCGCATGAAAAAGTCAACGAGTCCCCGGGATTATGGCACATAAAGTCTTGCGACTGTTGTACTTGAAATAGAGAAGCGGGAAAAATTTGGGTTTTTTGATACCAGGTGACGAAACCCCTGGGGTGTTGCAAATTTGGAGCAGGTTGAATTTGCTAAGATGGGAAAAATGAGCAGTTTGAAGTCTAGAGGAGCCTGTGGGCTGGTGCCCTGTTGACAAAACCTTTTGCTGAGGCAATTTTCAATGCGCTTAAAGGATTGCTTGAAGGTGGAATTGCCAGTGCAAAAGGGTAGGGGTCAGGCCTACGACGGGGGCCAGTAATTTTCAGGGTACGTTTCAGGGGGGTTGCAAAAAAGGTTCAAAGATGAGGTCCCCGTCAGCAGTGTCCATACACTGTTTGGCCCCCCCATCAGTCAAATTTTTGTTTTTCAAGAGGCTTCCAGAAAGGTCAAAGTAATAAAAAGATGCCCCTTTACTTTGCCACAGAGGTCATTCAGTTGATCAAAAAATCACAAAAAAGCAGTCCTTTTTGGGAAAAAAATCCAACATGAAAAAATAAATTTTGTGCACCCGTCCATTAAACCCCTGTTTTTCCAAAAGGTGGGGGGTTTCGAACAAAAGGGTTTTGACTCTCTCATTGAGAACTATGAGGGGTTTGCAAGAAAAAACTTGAAAAAATAGGTCTCACAAGGACATATGGGGCCAGGAGGGCAACCGGCCCCTTTTGCACTTGTGTGCAGTTCCCACCCGTCTTGGGCTCTCACTTTCAAGGGATGTCTTTGCTGTGACTGAAGAGTGGCGATGCTGTTCAAAAGGGAAACAAACGCCCTGTGGGGGGATGCAACAAATGCTGCAAACCTCTGTCTGAGAAGTTTGAAAGTATGCGCCAGGATATAAGTTTCCGACGTTTTTTTGCGAGTTCAACCCCAAGGCTGCAAAACGTGTGTGAGAGCCCCGCATTCCGAGAAGGGGGGAACAGCCCTCCAGGGAAGACTTGGGGGCTCCCAGGGTCACAGCTACCTGCCCCTTTTTGCTTATTACAGACAGCCGTTTTATGAGGCCATAGCAATGTCAAAGAGTATATAAAAAGCGCAAAAATTTGCCAACAAAGTTTTAAGTTGCCAAGGAAAATTAAAAATTCTCTTGGGGGGGACGGAGCCCAGGAAAAAAAACCCAAAAGAAATTTTCCTCAAAGTTTTTAAAAGGGGGAACAACTTTTTTGCGGGACTTGACATGGGACAGACTCAAAACACAGTTGGTATCCTTCCAAGCTCGGGGGGGGACAAAAAAGAAGCCCCTTTTTGAGGACTGCTGAAGAACTGACAGCTTTGAACTTTTTTAAAAGAATGTTGAGTGGGGGGTAGACAAACTTTCAGGGTGTACTTGCCATTCCAGTTCAACTGCAACAGTGAACGCGTTTTTTTTGCCTTGAAAGGGGGGCAAAAACATACCCCCGAAACACTATGACCCGGAGGGCAAGAAAACTGTCTCATTAGCAGTGTTCAAAGACAAGGTTGATCAGCTCAGTCTCGCTAAAATTTTTTCCCGAGTTCTTTTTGCAGAAATAAACGACGTCAAAGTTACTTCGGAAAATTAAATGTGTAAAGTTGTAACCCCCAGCTGTTGGTGTAACCTCCAAATTGTAAGACTGGACAATCGTGAAAGAAAACTGCATTTTACGGTGCCTTAATGTCCAGTTGAAATATGGGAGAAGGTACTTATTACGTTATTCAGTCGAAAGTCTGACATTGCCCCCCCCCCCCCCCCCCCCTCTCTCTCTCTCTCTCTCTCTCTCCCCCCTCTGTTCAGTTTTTTGCAACTTTTTAATTGCGATAAAAAGTGTTTTCAAGGTTGTGTGTTTTGTGTGTGGGGGTTGTGTTTTGGTGTGTGGGGGGTTGGTGTGGTTGGTGTGGTGGGAACTGAAATTGCATGCGGGGAATTTTTTTTTTTATCGAAATTGCCATATTGTGTTTTGTCGGGGGTTAAATGATTTGAAATATCATTCCCCCCCCCCCCCCCCCAAATCCCTGGACAGCTTCCGCCGCCACTGGGGTTGTGTTTGTGGGGGTGTGTTTTGGTGTTTGTGGTGGTTTGTGTGTGTTGTGTGTGTTGTGTTGGTGTGGTGTGTGGTTCCCGGGATTGTTGTTGTGTGTGTGTGTGTGGTGTTGTGGTGTTGTTTGGGCCCTTTGTGGATTGGTGTTGGGGGTGTTTGGTTTGCCTGGTGTTGGGGTTTTTGTTCCTTTTGTTGTTTTTTGTTTTTTTGCTTAAGTGTGGTGTGTTCCCCCGTGTTGTGTTGCCAGGGTGTGAGTTTTTACCCCCCCAGGTTGTGAGGGGGACCCGTGTGTTTTGGTTTGGCTGTTTTGTTGCTTGGGTACTTGTGTTTTGGGGGGCCTTTTTTGGTGTAGTGGCGTGTGTTTTGGGGCCGTGTTTGTGTGTGTTTTTTGTTTTTGGTTTTTTTGCCGTGATGTGTTGGGGTTGTGTTTTTGCCTGGGACTGTGTGTGGCCTGGGGGGCGGGTTTTTTGGTGGTGTTTTTTGGGGTTTTCCAATGTTTTTGGTGGTTTTGGCTTGTGTTTTATTTGGCCCGGTTGTTTTGGGTTTTTCGGGGGGCCTGTGTGGGCTTGTTTTTTGGTTTTTTGGCCGGTTGTGGGTTGCGGGGGGACTGTGTGTGGTTCCCAAATGTGTGTTGGCTCTGTGTTTTGCCAGTGTATGTGCCCCGTTTGTGTTGTGTTTTTCCCCCAGTGTGTTGACGGTGTGTGTTGCCAATGTGTGTTGTATGCCTAGAGTTCCAGACAAGTAGCAGCTTTTGGGTATTTCCAAAGCTCTAATAAGTGTTTTCTGTCAGCGACATTTGCTGTTTTTTTAAATGAAAATAGTGATTTGGTCTTTTGAAGGGACTGCCCCCAAAAAGTCCCATAGTCGTGATGAAAACACAAAACCCCCACACACAACACACACACACACAAAAACACACACACACACCACACAAAAAAAAGACACAGACAGAGAGAGAAAAGAGTGTAGTGTGTTTATGTGTTGTGTGTTTGTGGGTGGTGCTGTGGGGGGTTGTGGTTTTGGTGTGCCGTGTGTTGTGTTGTTTTGGGGTTGGGGGTTTTGTGTGGGAGAAGAGGGGGACAGACAACACACACTTCCCCAGAGACAGAGAGGGAGACAGAGAGTGGGTTTTTGGGGTGTGTGCTTGGTGTGTTTTTTGTGTGTGTGTGTGTGTGTGTTGTGGTTGTTGTGTGTGTGTGTGTACGTGCGTGCTGTTGTGTGTTTGGAGAGATAAACAGACAACACACACATTACAGAGACACAGAGGGGAGAAAGGAGAGACTCTCTCTTTTTCTCTCTTCTCACTCTCCTCTCTCCACACACACACACACACACCACACTCACACACACACACACACCCACACACACACCCCCAAACACATCCCAAAAACACACACACCACCCCCACACACCAAACACACACCAAACACCCCCAAAAACACATACGCAAAAAAAAACAAAAAACACACATAACACACACGCAAAGCACGCCCCTGCGCGCGCGCAGCACGCTGCACGCACGCACGATGCAAACCACCCACCAACACACACAAAACAACAACAACAACAAAAAAAAAAAAAACACGCGCGCGCGCATGCACGCACGCACGCACAAAAACTTTTCGTAAAATATTAAGTAACACACAACAAACTTTTCCCCCCCCTGGGCCCCCCCCCCCCCCCCCCCCCCTTCCAAAACCCAGAAAAAGGGGGGTGATGGGACTTGTTAAAATTCATTGCCCAAATCAGCTCTCACTTCACAGAAATAAACCAAACTTTATATACGCACTTGTTCAGGGGCTTAAATCCTCATGAGGTGAGCTAGAATACTCGATACGGGGCTTTTAAAAGAAAAACTTTTAACTGTGCACAAGTTCTTCTTTCACTATCAAAAAATATATTCGCTGAAATGGTTTTCTTTTATTTCAGACTTACAACGTCTTACACTTCATCAACTTTTTTTGTGACGTAGAAAACCGCGGGATTTTATGAAAAAAAAAATAAAACAAAACGGGCAACAAAAAAGTTTTTTTGTAAAGTAGACATGAAAAAAAACATGCACAGCATTCTTTGTCTTGCTGAGAAAACCCCCCCACTGTCTGATTTAAAAATCATGGGGCATGGGGGGTAGGTCCGCTCATGCACAAACAAAAAGACATCTTAAGAAGGTTCATTCTGGACGGCGCATGTCATGTGCCTATGGACCGAGATGTGCTCTGTGTGAGTGAGTGAGTGAGTGAGTGTGTGTGTTTTGTGTTGTGTGTGTGTGTGTGGTGTGTGGGTGGGGGGTTGGGGGTTGCGTGCGGGGCGTGGTGGGCGTGGTGGTGGTTGTGTGTGTGTGTTTTGTGGGTGTGTGTGGTTGTGATAGAGGAAAAAAACAGGACAGACGGAGAGGGGGGAGGGGGGGAGGGAAGGGGCGGGGCAAGGGGGGAGATTCCTTTTTAGGTGGTGCCTTTATCCCCCTGATGGTCCCCCTGCTAATATAAAAAAACCCGGTTTTGCTCAATAAAGAGCAGAGGGGGCAGTGCAAGCACCGCACTGTCCATGAAAAACACGTCACTGAGAAAACTGCTGCATGCCCAAAGGGCCTTGGGACTGTGGGTGTTCCCGATCGCCCCCCTCAGGTCTCGGCAGGTGGAGTCCTCCTCGGTGCTGACACGACTTGACACGCTGGAGGGCCTGGTGTCCCGCTCCACGCCCAACCCTTTTAGCAGGACCACCACCAAAGGGGGTGAAGGGAAGGAACACTTCTGTGGGGGAGAAATACAGCATCTGGAACAAGGCCACCAAAACTCCGGGAAAAGGGGAAACCCCGGGATCAGGTCCAGGCAGGGGGTTTGGTTGACAGGGAATCAAGATTTGCGAGCGATCTGGTTGATGTACAACACCAGTGGACGTCATGGGGGAAGAAAAACAGCGGTCACCGGACAAGGCTGGGACGCAGGGACGAGAAAGGCAAACGCCCGGTGGGGGGTTTAGGAAGGAAAAAAGGGGGAAAAGGGGAACCCGCCAAAAAACCCCAAACCAAAAAGAAGCCTCCAAGCCAAAGGCCACCCCGACAGAAGGACCCCCAAAAGACCCCCAACAGGAAAAGGAACGAAAGCCCCCGACTTTTCAGAAGGAACAAAACCCTTCCGGCGGAAGAGGGGTGCACCACCCCCACCCAAGACACCGGCTCGCTCCCAGAGCCCCCGGGGGGGCCTCAGAAGGGAGGGACCCCCTCAGCCGAAAGGGGGCCCCCGCACAGCTGGGAAAAGACAAAAACCCCGAAGCCCCCCCGCCCAGCAACAGGGGGAGGCACCCAGGGGATCACGGGGGAAACCCACGCCCAGGGGAAGTTTTTTTCCAGCCCCTTTCCCCCAAAGGGGGGTACGGGGAGGTTGGAGGAAACGGGGGAAAGACACAGGGGCGCGCCGGCCCCCCCCGGCGGGCCAGGGCCCAAAGGGGCCAAGGACCGCACAGGGGAAACCCCAGACGCGAGGGGAGGGGGGAAGGGGGCGGGGGGCGGGAAGCGATGAAGGACCTGTTGTGGCCGTGTGGGTCTTTCATTCCCTACATTTAAATGCCCCCTGGGGACCAGCTTTTCCCTTTCAGGCTACCCGGCCCGAAAAGTGGTTTTTCACATGGGGGGCCCATATCCGAGGGTGCTCGCAGTCCCCCCTTGTCGACGGGAAAAAAAACTGGGAAGATCTCCCCCAGGCATGATGACGTTACACCCGGGTTTTTATTCTCTACTAGTTAAAAACAAAGAGTGGAAGTCTTGCCCCGTTGGAAAAAAAGAGGGGGCCAAACAAAGTGGGGGAGGTGGCTGTGGTTCCCAAGGATCTTGCGGGACCCCCCCAACCCACAACCCCCCACCCCACCACCCAACCCCAACAACACCCCCCCAAAAACCACCTTCTCACTCTTCCCCAAAAAATGAGACGCAGGGATTGCGCACGCATTTACCTTTTTTATCCTTCGTTTTCCCGCCCCTGGGCTATTTTGGAAAATTAGTCGTTGAGGGGCTGGGTTAAAAAACAAACCCAAAACACCCCAAAAAATTTCCTCCCCCCCCATCAGTGGGAAAGTTGGGGGTTTTTATTTGGACAAAAAAATTAAAATTTTGAGGCAACAAAATTAAGTTCCGGGCCTTTTTCTGGTTTTGTGAAATTTGGGCTCCCTTTTCTCTTCTCTCCCTCTCTCTTCTCTCCCCATCTCCTCTCTCTCTCTTCTCTCTTTCCCCTCTCTTTTTGCGTGCCTCTTTGTGTGGTGTTGTGTGTGTTGTGTGTGGTGTGTGTGTGTGTTTTGTGTTGTGTGATGTTGTGTGTGTGTGTTTTTGTGTGTGTGTGTGTGGTGTGTGTGTGTGTGTGGGTGGTGTGTGTGTGTGGTGTGGTGTGTGTGTGTGTTTTGTGGGGGTTGCTGTTCTGTCATCTGTTCCTCTCTTCTCTATCTCTAAATCTCTAAAAACACACACACACACACCACACCACAACAACCCCCCCCCCCACACACACACACACACCACCACACACACACACACACGCACACACACACGCAACACACGCACATAATCACCGCACATAAACCACACACACACACCACCAAAAACACACACACACCCACACACACACCACACACAATCACACCACACACGCCAAACGCTCGCACGAAACCCGCCGCACGCACACACACACACACACACACACACACCCCCACACACACACCACCGTCGGACGTACCACGACGCACGCCGCCCACCACCACCCCCCAAACCACACACACACACACCCCACACACACCCCACACACAACACACACAAAACACCCCACACACCAGTGAGCTGGGGCCGGGGGGGCGCACAAATTCGCCAGGGAGGCAGAATGATAAAGTCATAAGACTACACCAAAATCTGCTCAGCTATAATCCCCAAGTGCGCCGATTTCACAGTGGAATACTGAATAAATCAAGGGGCCCAAATGAAAAAGTGTTTGGGGGCCGGGTTTATCGAAAGACAAACAGAGATCAAATCTGGCCCCCTTGCCTTGTGTGTTTTGTGTGTTGTGGGTGTGGGGTGTTGGGGGTGTGGGGGTGTGGGGTGTCCGTGCGGGTTTTTTTTGGTCTGTTGCGTACATGTGTTTACCTCTGTGGTTGTGGTTGTGGGTGGTGTGTGGTTTGGTGGTGGGGCGTGGGGTGCGTGCGTGCGTGGGCGGGGGGGTTGGGGTGGGGGGTGGGTGTGGGTGTGTGTTGTGGTGTGTGTTTTTGGTCTGTGCGGGGTTCCCGGAGGGGAAGTA
>JAMYXO010006990.1:0-12751 GCA_033310375.1 Conus canariensis | reverse complement strand
TTTTTTTTAAAAAACCTTTTTTTTAAAACCCTTAAAAAGTCAAAATTCCATTGAAGACAAAAAAAGGGGAGTGAAAAATAAATGCTTTTTATATAACCCAAAAAGTGAAAATAACAAGGGGAAATTGGGGGACATTTCCCTTTAAATTGAGAAGTAAAAAAAAAAAAACAAGCAAAATGCACAAAAAAACCTTCCCTTTCTTTAAAACCCGGTGTTGGCCCGTTTTTTCCATTCCTGGGGGGGGAAGGGGGTTTACGGATTTTGTTTATAAACCGTTTCCCCCTTTTGCGGGTTTGGGAAATTGGGTGAAGTGGATGGGTTTTTGGGCCCAAACTTATTATTCCCAGCTCCGTGGTAATGCCTCCCCCCTCACTTTTGCCCCCCCGTACTTTTGGGGTTATTCCTGAAATTAAGCGTTTTGCTTAACTTTGCTTTCCGTTAAACCTTTTTTAAATCCTTTTCCCCAAGGTTTCTTTTAAAAAAGCTGAAAACCCATTTACCCTCCAATCTATTTGTTTCTGGGGATGAGAAGGAGGGGGGCGGGAAAATTAAATTTTTTCCAACTCATTTTTAATGTCCATTTGAAACTGCCCCTTTCTTGCCTTTGGACTCAAAGTTTCTTCTCCTAGACAAAAGGAAATTGGGACATTTAAACCCTTTAAACCGGAAGTCAAAAACCCAGGGGAAAAAACCCTTGGCCATTTTTCCCACAGATGTTTTGGGGCCCCCAAATTTAAATTTCCCTTCCCACTCTCTTTCTGTATTTTTGTTTTTTTTGGCAAATTCCCCTGATTAACCAAACTCTTCCTTTAATTTTTTTCCAAATGTTTCTCTTTTAAACTTGTATTGGCAGGCATAAAATTCTTTCCGCCTAAGGCGGATCTTCCCCCCTTTTTTTTCTTCTGCCCCGCCCCCCCCCCCCCCCCACCCCCAAAAAAAAAAAAAAAGTGCCCCCCCCCCCAAAAAAAAACAAAAAAAAAAAAAAAAGGGGAAAAAAAAAAAGCCTTGATTTAAACATTCGTTCAAATTTTTTCCCTTTGGCAATTTGCAAACTCTGTTATTTTTTCAAAAAATTTAAACCCTTTCACTTCCGCCTTTAAATTCAACACCCCGTTTTTTTTCCCGCCTGTGGGAACGCAAAAATTTTTTTTAAATTTGGCAAATTTTTGTAAAAGGCGCGTCGCGTTTTTCCAGGGGCCAAAAAAAAAAAAAGGGATGAAAATAAATAGGGGGGATGGGGGGTTTTAAACCGGGAAAAAGTGGCCCATGTTCGAGTTGGTGATGGTTTCGAAAATTTAGGGGAAAAAGGGGCGCTGAATTTTGGGGTTCCCAATGGGGAAAAAGATCGACTAAACCGGAATCGGGTTTTTAGTGATGAAAGCGTTTCATTGTTTTGAGTAAAATTGAGTGGGTTTATCCCACATGTATATTTTATTTTTTTGAAGTTTTTCTTTTTAAATTACAAGATAACAAAAAATGTGGCTTTTTTTTCCCCTTTTTCTTCTTAACCCAGCGTTTGAAATAGGGTATTTTTTCCCGTTTTGGGCCCTTTTTTTATTTCAAATAAAAAAGCTTAAGATTCCACCCAGCCCCCCCCCAATTTTTTTCCACCCTTTTTTATTTTTTTAATGGGTCATTTTCCCATGCCTGATTGCTTTTCTCACTGTTTACTACACCTTTCCCTGGCTTTCCCTGCGGGTTTTCCCAAAAAATTTATATAAAAATTTTTTTATTTCAATTTTTTAAACCCCTTAAAAGGGTAAAAATTACCATTAAAGGCACAAAAATAAAGAGTGGAAAAAATATTTGCTTAAAAACCCCCAAAAGAAAATAGACAAGAGGATTTGAAATTTTTAAACCTTTTTCCCAAAAGGTAAAAAACATGCCAAAATGTCAAAAAAACAAGCTTCCAAATTCCCTTTGGAACGGAGGGTTGGTCCCTTTTTTTTCTTTTTCCCTTGGGCGGGGGGGAAACGGAATGTGTTATTAACCCACCGTTCCCCTTTGCATTTTGGGAAAAGGGGAGGGGAATTTGGAGGGGGGGCCCACTTTTTTATTCCCAGCTCCGTGGTAATGCCCCCCCCTGCAAAATTTCTGCCCTTTTATTTTTGTGTTATTCCTGAACGGGAACCATTCTGCTTAACTTTGCGTTCTTTTCTTTTGCCCCATTTAAAATTTGTTTTTTTTAAATTTTTTTTGTCCCCAAAACTTATTTTCCCAACAAATCGTAGGGGGGAATAAAGGGGAAGGGGGGGGGCCGCACCCTTATTTTTCCCAAAGGGAAAATTTTAAATTTCGTTTTTGAAACGCCCCATTTTTGCCTGACCAAAAAATTGCTTCTCCAAGAAAAAAAAGGTTTTGGATTTTTAAACCTTTAAAATTCCCGAAGTCAAAAAAAAATGAAAAAAAATTAGCATTTTCCCCCACAATTTTCTTTTGCCAAAATGATTCCTTCCCAAATCTTTTTCTTTTTCCGGTTATATTGGGTTACTTCTTTTTTTAACCAAATTTTCCTTTCCCTTTTAATTTGTCCCATGTTTTCTCTAAAATTTTGTTTTTCTTTTTCCAGCTGACCCTTTCCCCTTCCCTTGCATTTCCCCTCCCTGAAATTCTTTTTTAATTGTATACAAATCTTTTAAACTACAAGTTAAAAAAACCCCCTTTACAAGTCTAAATACCCATTGAAGACACAAAATGAAGTGGAAAATAATGCTTATATATAACCCACAAGGGAAAATAGACCAGGGGGATTGGGGCCCATTGTACCTTATTGAGAAGTCAAAAATAAAAAAATCCCAACAAAACAAGGGGCCCCAAAATTGCCTTAAAGGGAAATTGTTGGTCCGTTTCTTTCCCTTTTTTTCCGGGGGCGGAGGGGGTTTACGGTTTGGGGGTTTTAAAACCCGTTACGCCTTTTTGCAGTTTGGAATTGGGATGGAAGTGGGGTTTGGGTGCCCAAACTTATTTTTTTCCCGTTTCCGTGGTAATGCCTCCCCCTGCCCCCCTTTCGGCCCCCTTTCCTTTTGTTTTAAATTCCTAAAAATGGAAGCAGTTTTGTTTTAATTTTTTTTTCCCTTCACCATTTTGCCCCCCAAATTTCCCAAGGGTTTCTTTTTTTAAAAGCTGTCAAAAATTTAATCCCCAAAAGTAATTTTTTTTTGGGGGGGTTTTTAAAAGAAGGGAGGGTGGGCGGCTTAAAGCTCAGTTTAATGCCAATTTGAAATTTCCCCTTTGGCCCTTCCCCTCACTAAAAGGTTTCTTTTGACCAAAAGGATTTGAACATTTTAACCTCATCAAAAGTACAAAAACATGCAAAATTTTTTAGCACTTTCCCACAGATTTTTTTTGGTTGCCAAATAATTCCTTCCCTTTTCCTCTTCAAATTTGGGTTATATTGGCTACTTCTCTTTTTTAACCAGACTCCCCCTTCTTTTGTCGCTTTTTTCCCATTTACTTGTATTGCTATTCCCCACCAAATTTTAAAAAAAACCCCTTCCCCTGGAAATTTTTGCCCCTTCTCAATAATTATAAATAAAATTTTTTAAAACTAAAAGTTGTCAATCCTTACAATCAAAATACCTTTAAAGGGACACAAAATTGGGGAGGGGGAAAAAGAAATACTTACTTTTAACCCAAAAGGAAAAACAGACAAGAGGATTGGGCCCATTTTAACCTTATCCAGAAGTAAAAAACATAAAACCAAAATCCCAAAAAAAACAACCCCTCCAATCCCCTTAAAACCCAAAAAAATGTTGGGTCCCGTTTTCTTAAATTTCCCTTGGCGGAAAAAGGGGGTACGGTTTGTGTTTTTCCCCGTTACGCCTTTGAAATTTTGGGGAATTTGGGGATAAGGGGTGGGGGGGGCCCCATTTAAATTTTTTTCCCACTCGTGGTAATGCCTCCCCCTTTGCACCCTTCTTCCCCAGAACCCTTTTGTGTTATTCCGGGAAACTGGAAGCTGTTTTGTTTTTAACTTTACATACCTTCACCTTTTTTGGACCCTTTTTCCATTTTTCGTTTAAAGCTGTCACCTTTTAATCCCAATCCCTGTAGCGGGGGTTTGGGGGAAATGGGTGGGGGGGGAAACCCCTTTTTAAAACCCAAAAGCTTTTTTTAAAGGTCGGGGTTTTAAATTTCCCCAGTTCCTGCCTGCCCTCAAAAAGGTTTTTCCCCCTAGCCCAAAAGGTTTTTGGGACTTTTACCCTTATCCAAAGTCAAAAAAAAGAAAAAAATGGGCACTTTCCCCCCGATTTTTTTGGGGCCAAATTTTGATTCCGTCCCAAATTTCCTTTCTATTCTTTTTATTTTGGCTACTTCTCGGTTTAAAACCAAAACTTTCCTTTCATTTGTCCCATGTTTTCTATTACTTGAATTGCTTTTTCTCAGCTGACCTACACTCCCCCTTGCATTCTGCTGCTTCCATAAATTAAAATAAATTTTTTTTTAAAACAAGTTGTAAACCCTTTACAAGTCAAAATACCATTGAGGACACAAAATAAAGTGGGGAAAAAAATTGTTTTTATATAAAACCCAAAACGAGAAAATAGATCAGGGGATCGGGATTTTTGAAATTTTTCCAAAAAGCCCAAAAAAGCACAAAACAACGCCCCCAATCCCTTTTAAACCGGATGTTGGCCCCCCTTCTTCGTTTTCCGGTGCGGGAAAATGGTACGGATGTTTTTTACACCGTTTAAACCCCCTTTGTATTTTGGGAAATTTTTGGGTTTAAGTGGAGGGGTCCCCCCCTTTATTTTTTCCCTCCCCGTGGTTTTAATGCCTCCCCCTGCACACCCTTTTGGGGCCGCCGTATTTTTGTTTTAATTCCCTGAAACGGGAAGCGTTTTGTTTTTAACTTTGCGCCCCCCCTTTTCACCATTTTTTAAACCCTTTTCCAATTTTCTTTTTTAAAGCTTTTCACCATTTTTCTAAAAAATTTTTTAATCTTTTCCCTGGGTTTTTGAGAAGGAGGGTGGGGCGCACCATTTTATTTTTTTCCAAGCCAGTTTTAAGTCCAAATTTAAAAACTCCCCCTATTTCCCTCCTCCCCTCAAAAATTTTTTCCTCCCTTGAAAAAAAGGTTTTGGAAAAATTTTAAACCTTATCCAGAAGTCAAAAACATGAAAAAAACTACCCTTTTCCCCAATGTTTTGGGGCCAAATGACCCTTTCCCCATTCTCTTCTATTTGTTGTATTGGTACTCTCTTTTAAACCAAAACTCTTCCTTTCATTTTCCCATGTTTCTCATTATTGTATTGCTATTCTCCTGACCCTCACTCTTCCCTGGCTTCCTGCTGTTCTCAATAATTGTATTAAAATCTTTTTACTACAAGTTGTCAACCCTTACAAGTCAAAAACCATTGAAACCAAAAAATGAGAGTGGAAAATAATGCTTAAAAAAACCCCAATTGAAAATAGAAAAGGGGTTTGGGACATTGTACCCTTTTAAGAAAATCAAAAACAAACAAAATCACAAACAACGCTCCCAAAGCGTTAACGGAGTTGGTCCATTCTTCCATTCCTGGGGCGGGGGAGGGTAGGGTGGTTTTTTCACCGTTTCGCCTTTGCAGTTTTTTAATTGGGATAAGTGGATGGGGGCCCACTTATTATTCCCACTCCGTGGTAATTTCCTCCCCCCGCACCCTTTTTCCGCCGACTTTTGTGTTATCCCGAAACTGGAAGCAGTTCTCTTAACTTTGCGTTCCTTTCACCTTTTTTATCCATTTTCCAAAATTTTTTTTTTAAAGTGTCACATTTTTTTTCCAATTACTCTTACTGGGGATTAGAAGGAGGTGGGCGTGACACTTTTTATTCCAAGCCCGTTTAATGTCCAATTTGAAACTGCCCCAGTTCTTTCCTTACTCAAAGATGTTCTCCTTCTAAGGGTTTGGACACTTAAACCCTTTTCCGGAAGCAAAAACATGACAAAACAGCACTTTCCCCCAAAATGTTCGTGGCCCCAAAGATTCCTTCCCATTTCTTTTTGTTCTGTTATATTAACTACTTCTCTGTTTAAAAACTTCCTTTTTTTTGTTCCCTGTTTTTCTATTACTTGATTGGAGGCTGAAAAATTTGCCGCCTAAGGCGGACTTTCCCCCCATTTTTTTTTCGCGCCGCCCCCCCCCCCCCCAAAAAAAAATGCCCCCCCAAAAAAAAAAGGGAAAAAAAAGAGAAAAAAAGCCCTGAAAAAATTTAAACATTCTTTTTGATGCTATTTTCCCCTTTTGGGCAAATTTTAACTTGTTATTCTCAAAAGTTAAAAAACCCTTTACTTGGGGGTTAATCAACCCTCCGGTCTTTTTTTTCCCTGTCCCAACGTCAGACACGTTTAATTTGCCCAATTTGTCAAGCGCGTCCGATTTCACGGCCAAAAAAAAAAAAAAGGGAAAAAGAAATGATAGGAGTTTGGACTGGTAGGCCCCGAAGTGGGCTTTTTCGGTTGGTATGTGTTTCGCAAAAAAGACAAAAAGGGCCTGCATTTTGGGGTTCCTTGGAAAGATCGCTACTGAATCGTGTTGTATGAACTGTCCATTGTTTTGAGTGAATGAGTCGGTATGCACATGTATATTGATCTTTTGAATATTTTTTTCTTTACTAAAAACATGAATGTGGCTTTTTTGCCCTTCTTCTTAACAGCGCTGAAATGGGGGTTTTTATTTGCATTTTTGGCCTTTATTTCAAAAAAAAAGTTTCAGTTCCACCCAGACCCCCCCAAATTTTTCAGCCTTTTTTTTTACTGCTGGTCCTTTTCATGCCGATTGCATTCTCACTGATCCTACACTCCCCCTGGTTTCCCTGCTGCTTCCAAAAATTGAAAAACAAATCTTTTTACTACAATTTATCAACCCTTAAAAGTCAAAAACCTTTGAAGGCACAAAATAAAATTGGGGAAAAAAAAAGCTTATATAACCCAAAAAAAAAGACAAAAGGTTGGACTTTGTCCTTTTTCCAAAGTAAAAACATGAAAAAATGCACAAAACACCCCCAAAAATTTCCTTAAGGGAGTTGGTCCCTTTTTCCCTTCCTGGGCGGAGAGGGTAGGGATGTGTTTATCACCGTTACGCCTTTGCAGTTTGGAATTGGGTTGAAGGGGTGGGTCCCACTTTTTTAATTCCCGCTCCGTGGTAATCCCCCCCCCCCCCCTGCCCCCTTTGCCCCGTACTTTTGTGTTATTCCGAACTGGAAGCATTTTTGCTTAACTTTGCATTCCTTCTTTTTATCCATTTCCAATGTTTCTTTTTAAAGCTGTCCCCACTTATCCCCAAAAACTACTCGGGCTGGGGAGGAAAGGGAGGGTGGGCGCACCACTTATTTTCCCAAGCTCAGTTTCAATTGAGTTTGAAACTGCCCCAGTTCCTCCCTGACCAAAAGGTTTTCCCCCCTAGCCCAAAAAAGGAGGATATTTTCCTTATCCAGAATCAAAACATGAAAAAACCCTACACTTTCCCAAAAATTTTCAGGGGTAAAAATTTATTCCTTCCTTTCTCTTCTTTCTTTTATATTAACTACTTCCTGTTTAACCAAAAACTTTTCCCTTTCATTTGTCCCTTTTTTTTCTCATTACTTGTATTGCATTTAGCTTTTCCCACACTTTCCTGCACCGCGTTCTCAATAATTGGGTACAAATCTTTTTTAAATAAATTACAACCCTTACAAATCAAAATAACCCCTTGAAAACACAAAATGAGAGTGGAAAAAAAATGCTTTATTAACCCACAAGGAAAAAAGACCAGGGGATTGGGCATTGACCCTTTAGAGAAGTCAAAAAAAAGACCCCAAAAAGCACAAAACCCAACGCTCCAGGGGCGTTAAACGGATGTTTGGGCCGCTTCTTCCCCCTTCCGGGGAGAGAGGGTACGGTGGTTTTTCACCGTTCGCCTTTTCTTTTGGGAATTGGGGAATAAGTGGATGGGGGCCCCCCCTTATTTTCCCCCGCCCGTGGTAATGCCCCCCCCCTGCCCTTTCGCCCCCCGTCTTTTGTGTTATTCCTTTAAATGGGAAAAGCTTTTTTCTTAATTTGCGTTTCCTCCCATTTGACCCATTTCCCAAAGTTTTTGTTTAAAGCTTCACCATTTTATCTCCTATAAATTTTTGCCCGGGTATGAAAGGGGGTGGCGCTCCAAATCATTTTTTGTCCAATTTTAAAAGCCCAGTTCCTCCCACTCAAAGTGTTTAGAAAAAGGATTTGGAATTTTACCTCACCAGAATCAAAACCCCTACAAAACTAGACTTTCCCCCCCAGATGTTTGTTGCCCAAAACATTTTCCCTTCCCCCCTTTCATTCTTTATTTTGGCTACTACTCTGTTTAACCAGACCTTCCGCATTTGTCCCTGTTTTCTCTATTACTTTTTATTGCTGTTCCCCAAAACCCAATCCTACCCTCTTCCCTGGAAAATTTTCCCCTCTTCCAAAAATTATATTCAAATCTTTTTTAACAAAAGTTGTCAGTCCTTACAAGTCAAAATACCATTGAAGCCCACAAAATGGAGTGGAAAGGTATTATTACAATAACCCCACGGGAAAAACAGCAAGAGGTTTGGGACATTTGACCTTATTCCAAATCAAAAACATGAAAAAATGCACAAAACAACCTCCAATGCCTTAACGGATTTTGGGCCCCCTTCTACCATTCCTGGGGCGGAGAGGGTCCCCCCGGATGTTTTTTTCACCTTTACCCCTTTGCAGTTTGGGGAATTGGGTAAAGTGGATGGTCCCATTATTATTCCCCCAGCCCGGTTGCCTCCCTTCACCATTTTGATCCTTTCCCAAAAGTTTTTTTTAAAAGCTGTCCCCTTTATCCCCAAAATTTACTTTTGAGGGGGGGAAAAAAGGAAAAGGGGGGGTGACATTTTTAAAATTCCAAGCTCAGTTTTTGTCCAGTTTAAAAACTGCCCCATTTTGCCTACCAAAGATGCTTTCTCCAACAAAAGGATTTGGACATTTTAAATTATCCCAAAACAAAAAAAGACAAAATAGCACTTTCCCACGATGTTTGTGGCCAAATGATTCCTTCCCATTCTCTTCTGTTCTGTTATATTGGGTCTTTTCTGTTTAAAAACCCAAAATCTTCCTTTCTTTTTTCCCCTGTTTTTTCATCTTGTTTGGCAGGCATGAAATTCGTCCCCCTAAGGCAAACTTCCGCCCTTTTTTTCCCCTCGCGCCGCCCCCCCCCAAAAAAAAAGTGCCCCCCCAAAAAAAAAAAAAAAACAAAGGAAAAAAAAAAAGAGAAAAAAAGCCTGATATAAACATTCGTTCGATCTATTCCCTTTGGACAATTTGCAATTGTTATTCTCAAAAGATCAACCCGGGCACTTCCGCCGTTAATCAACCACCGGTCTTTTTTGCGCCGTCGAACGCAAAATCGTTAAATTGGGGAACTTTGTCAAGCGCGTCGCGATTTTTACGGCCAAAAAAAAAGGGGTGGAAATGATAGGGGGTTGGACTGGGTAAAGGAAATGGCGATGTTTGTTTTGGGGATGTGTTTCGCAAAATTAGACGAAAAAAGGGGCTGCATTTTTTTGTTCCATGTGGAAAGATCGACTGAATGAATCGTGTTTTATGAAAAACTGTTCATTTTTTGATGAATGAGCCGATTACTGTTATATGTCTTTTGGGAAAAAATTCTTTTTATTACTGAAAACATAAAATGTGGCTTATTTGCCCTTCTTCTTAACAGCGCTGAAATAGGGGTATATTTTCAGTTTTAGGCCCTTTATTAAAAAAAAAGCTTAGCTTCCACCCAAAACCTGCCAATTTTTTTAGCCTTTTTTTTTACTGCTGGTCACTTTTAGCCTGATTGCTATTTCAGCTGATCCACACTCTTCCCGGCATCCTGTGCTTTTCCCAAAAATTGTATACAAAACTTTTTACTACAAGTTATCAACCCTTACAAGTCAAAAACCATTGAAGGCACAAAAGAAGTTGGGAAAAAAATGCTTATATAACCCAAAAGAAAAAAGAAGAGGATTTGGGGCAGTACCTTATCCAGAAGTCAAAAACATGACAAAATGCACAAAACAATGCTCCAATGCCTTTCGGATGTTGGTCCCCTTCTTCTTTATTTGGGGCGGGGGAAGGGTACGGATGGGTTTTTTTTTTCCATTACGCCTTTTCAGTTTTGGGAATTGGGATGAAGTGGAGGGTGCCCACTTATTATTCCAGCTCCGTGGTAACCCTCCCCCTCCCTTTCTGGCCGTCTTTTGTGTTATTCCTGAAACTGGAAGCAGTTTTGCTTAAAAATTTTTTAACGTCCTTTTTTATCCTTTCCCAAGTTTCATTTAAAGCTTTCACCATTATCTCCAAACTACTCTGTACTGGGGAGGGGAGAAGGGGGTTGGGCGCCCCCACTTTTTTTTCCAAGTTCATTTTAAGCGAGTTTGAAACTCCCCCATTCCTGCCTGATCAAAGATGCTTCTCCTAGAAAAAAAAAGATTTGGACATTTTCCTTACCCAGAAGTCACAAAAAAGAAAAAACTACCCCTTTCCCACAGTGTTCGTTCCCAAAAATGATTCCTTCCCTTTCTCTTCTGTTCTGTTATATTGGCATTTCTCTGTTTAACCGCCCTTTCTTTTTTTTTTTTTTGTCCCATGTTTCTTATTACTTGTATGCTTTTCTCACAGGATCCTACACTCTTCCCTGGATTCCTGTGTTTCCAAAAAAATTGAAATTTTCAAATCTTTTTAAAAACAATTTGTCAACCCTTTTAAAAGCAAAAAAACCATTGAAGATACAAAATGAAAGGAAAATAAAGTTATATAAAAACCCACAAAGAAATAGACAAGAGGATTGGGTCATTTTCCCTTATCAAAAGTCAAAAACATGACAAAATGCACAAAACGTGCCCAATGCCTTAAGGGATGTTGGTCCGCTTTTTCCTTTCCTGGGGTTTGAGGGTACGGAGTTTTATCACCGTTACGTTTTTGCATTTTGGGAATTGGGGGAGAAGGGATGGTGCCCACTTATTATTCCCGCTCCGTGGTAAGCCCCCCCTGCCCTTTTTTTCCCGCCTTTTATTTTGTTTTTATTCCTAAATGGAAGCATTTTGTTTAAACTTTGCTCCTTTTCACCAATTTGATCCTTTCCCTTTAAATTCCATTTCCAATGTTTTTTTTTTTTAAAGAGTCACCGTTTCTCCAAAACTCTGTAGCTGGGGATAGAAGGGAGGGGGGCACACCAATTATTATTTCAAGCCAGTTTAATGTCGAGTTTGAAAACTCCCCCAGTTCCTGCCCACTAAAAGTGCTTCTCTTAACATTTTGTTTTCATTGGTCAGCTGGATTTTAAAAGTGAAGGAGGGTGTTAATTCCCATTTTATTTTTCTGTATTTTTTTTTCCAAAAACCAAAATTTCCATTTTCACTTCCCATTTACAGACTGCTACTCCAGCGTTTTGAAGTCTTGTCCCCCCCTTTTCTTTTCCCACACCCGGGGTTTCTTCCTTTGTAGTTACTTTCTATCCCATTGGGCTTATTACCTATCCCCATGTTTCTACCTGACCCAAGTCCATCCAGTCTCTTACACTTCCCTTTTTCTATGATAATCTTTTTGCATACTTGTTTCTCCCTTTTTAATGCCCCACCTATTTTTTTTTCCCATTTTTTTGGGCTTGTGTTCAGAATAGTTTTTCCTTTCGTGGTTCCTAATCCTTATACTATAACATATCTTCAGTTGTATACCTTCCCATAAAACCCCACATGCACTATTCCACTATCCCTTTTTTGTTAATTTTTTTCCCAATTCAGCAATTCCCCCGCATTTGCATCTGCTCCATAACTGTTTTTTTCTTCCTGTCTTTTTTCTTTTTTCTCCCTGCCCCTCTTATTTGCTACCAATTAAAATCTTTTTTTTTTCTCCCAAATTTCCCTTTCCCACTCCAGTCCCCAAGCTTCAACTCCGTTTTCCATTCTAGTCCTTTCCCAATCTCATTCCTATTTCTTTTAAAGATCAGTAAAATTCCTGTCTTCTTTCAGTTTTTGTTGCCCAATGCCCCGTCCTTTTCCATGCTTTCTTCCCCTGAAGCCATTTCTTTTCCTTCTTCAGTTCTACACCTTACCTCAAATCACGTTTTCATTTCTTTTCAATTAATCCCAGTCCCCTATTCCCCCACCTTGTCACAATTTTATCTTCAATATTCCTCTCTCTCTCCTCTCTCTCTCTCTCTCTCTTCACCCCCTCTCCTCCCCTCTCTCTTTTTCTTTCTCTCCCCTCTCTCTCCCTCTCTTCCCTCTCTCCCTCCCCCCCTCTCTCCCTCTCTTTCCCCTTTCTCCCTTTACATATCTACAGTTTCTCATGTTAAACCCTCTTTTCCCCTTTTCTCCATTCAAAATTACTTTCAAATATTATTTTTTTTTCTTCTTGTTCCATAATCATCTTTCTATTGCATCCTTTTCCGAGACCAACTTATGAATAGTGTACATGCCAATCGCTACTCCGTTGTGTAATCCTTTCGTCTCGGCAGGGGATATCTAACATTTTCACCTAGTTTAATTTCCCCCACTTCTCTTCCCATTTTCAGCCCATCATACAAAGTTACATCTTCGCCCATTTACAGTTTTGAGAATGATGATGGCACACTGTTTGTCTATATTTCCCCCCTTCTCCCTGGACTATCCTTTTCCCCCCCCTTTTTTTTTTTCTCATATTTCCCCCCTTTCCCGGGGCTTTCCCCCCTTTTTTTCCCCCTTTTTTTTCTATTTTCCCCCCTTTTTCCCCTGGGACAAAAACCTTTTTCCCCCCTTCTGTTTGTCTCTATTT
>JAMYXO010006989.1:0-12752 GCA_033310375.1 Conus canariensis | reverse complement strand
ACATATAAATTTTTCTGTGTAAAAAAAAACCTGTATCTTGAAGACTGACATCGTTCAGCATTTGAAAGGGGAAACTGTGAAAGAAAAAACCCAGTGAAAAATTTGTCCTGGGGAAAAAACCTTTGGAAAAAAACGGGGCAATTTCGGGGGGGAAAAGGGGAAAAGGGGGGAAAAAAAAAAAATTTCCAATGTCAATTTTTCACACGTGAAGCAATTTTGCGACGTTTCCAAGTCTTTGTGATCTGGGGGTTTAAAAATCGGGGGCGTCATTTTCTGAAAAAAAGGAACATCGTGTTGTTGAAAATCCGAAACTCCCGGGAAGGGGCGCCTTTGTGATAAATCTTTTTTAAAGGGGGGGGGGGGGGGGGGGGGCGCGATTTTGGGGGGGTTGCCCCACTTTCCACATTGGGGGGAACCTGAGGGAAAACGGGGTTCCATTGTATGGTGTAAAAGGGGCCCATGTGTTGGTGGAACCCACGATAAAGCTTAGGGGGGGGCAACAGTTTTTGGGTGTTACGGGGTATTTTTGAAAGATTTTCCCCACTTTTTTTTTTTTCTTTTGGGGGCTCGCGTTGGGGATTTATTTTTTTGATTTTATTTTCCCAATTTTTTTGGCCGTTTGTTTTTAAAAACTCTCTCTCTCTGTCTCTGTCTCTCTCCCCCCCTTTTCTCTGTTCCCCCTCCTTACTTTGCGGTATGTGTAAAAGATGCATCCCAAGCGGTTGTTTGCGAGGGGTGCGGCTTTGCACGTTTCCCCTTAAAATGTGGTGCAAAAAGGTTTACGGGGGTTTTTTGACTTCGGTGTGAGGGGAATTTACTTTTTTTAAAACCTTTTCGTTTTTTAAAAAAAAAATTTTTTTTTTTTTCCGTTGTACTTTCATGTCACAAAAAACCCAAATTCTCCTTTTGTGGGGGGACAAAAAAAATTGAATTAAATTTATTCAAAATTTTAATTTGGGGGTTCCATTTTGCAAAAATTCAATTGCATTGGTTGGGGGCTGTGTAAAACCCCGTATTTTTAAAAACAAAAATTGGGGTGCTCGCCCCAAGAGATTTTCATAGCCCAGTTTGTACTCCCTGTTGAACGGACTTTTGCGCCAAACCAAAATAAAATGTTCTTGTGAAACGTTTGGTGAGGGAAATTCTCCTGTTGTCATGGGTTGTTTAACATGCGTTAAATGCTTGGTGCACATGGAACCTGGGTTGATCTCTCATCTGAAACACTAGCTCTCTGACCATTGCTTTAGGTCTAGATGACAAGGACAAGGGTGGAGGATGTGTGTGTGTGTGTGTGTGTGTGTGTGTGTGCGCGCGCGCGCGCGCGCGCGCGCACGCGCGCGTGTGTGTGTGAGCACGCGCACGTGTGCGCGTGTATGCCTTTCATGTATTTTTTTTATCTGCTCTGGATCCCTGCAGATATACTGTTCAGTTTGGCTACTCTCTCGTGACACAGGTTATTCATATAGTCTCTCGCTTATTCCTTTATCTGCTTATTTCTAACATCATAATGTTTTCTCTTTAGGTTATTCATGTCTGTATTAAGTACTGACTGTTATTGACCGAGTTGTTTCTAACATCATAAACTGTTTCCTCTTTAGGTTATTCATGTCTGTACTAAGTACTGACTGTTATTGACCGAGTTGTTCATGTCTGTATTAAGTACTGACTGTTATTGACCGAGTTGTTCATGTCTGTACTAAGTACTGACTGTTACTGACTGAGATGTTTCTGCCCCAGATCAAAATGGCCACCCTCCGCAAAAGACTCTGCATCATCGGCCCCCATGGCTGTGGAAAGACGTGTCTCCGTCACAGCTTCCTTGGGTTGAAGTTTAAAGGAGACATGATGAGGATCACAGTGGGTCAGTTCACTAACGTCTTACGTATTACAGCGTGCTGCACGTGCTGTGCTGTGTACTACCGCTCTGTACTGTTTGTTCTGTACCGTGATTGGCCGCTCTCTGCAGAACAATGTTCTGTACCATCAAACATTGTGTACTATATATTATACTGTACTGTATTGTATTGTATTGGAGTGCAGTGTCTTGTACTAACTATACTGTTCTGTAAAGCATTGTTTCGTTGTGTCTGACTGTTCCTGCACTGAATGGCAGTGCATATTTTTCGCACTATATTCTAGTTCGCTCTGCCGTACCGTTGAGTATCATATATATGCCACAGCATACCATACGATAGATACTTCTCTGAACAATTTAGTTGTGGGAGAAAACGAATGCAGGCTTAATAATTCTTCGTTGCAGTAATTTGAATTTCTGAAATAGATAAACACATTTCATCTAGCTATGATTTTACGAAAGAAATATTTTTCACGAAATTTCCGGTGTGTTCTGAGAACGTAGAGTTGCGTGAATGAGGTTTTTTGTTATATTTGGAATGATTTGACTTCAACAAGTTGACAGCCCTGATATGGCTCTTTGCGGTCAGCTGGTCTATAATCAACACCACAACTTTACTTAACATGGCCTTAATGATTTTCGCAAAGATGGAAAAACAATCAGAATAAAAGGAAATATGTTACAACTCTAAAATCCGTTATGTATGCAAAAGTCTTCTCTAACAACATCCTGAATACAGAACAATTCGTACCACCTGTTTTGAGGCTGGATCGGTCTAATTAGAGAAGCACAGCTGATTGTATCTCTACTGTCTTGGCATCAAATGGAGATGGGCGACAGTCTACAATCCTGCGGTATTCTCACCACCAAGGGTTCAAAAACAGAATCCAACAGCACCCCAAAGCAGCCTGCAAAGGGGTAGAGATGTAATGTGGAAAGAAAGTGCGGTAAGGAAATAAGTTGCTGAAAAACTCAAATCATTACGTTAACCGTACAAAATGTAGGGAGAAATCTTTGAGCCTCTGCTTGAGGATCCATTGAAGGATGCAAGGGAGGCCAAAAGGTGTCAGCAGTCAGTGATCAGCTGTATGTATAACCCAAGCATCATCAGTGACGTAAGTGCTGACAGCAGCAGCTAAGGATACTGCGCTGTACTGTGCTGTCCTATACTACACATCCATTGTCTGGATTTTCTCTATTTTTCTATAAGGAAATGATACTTCCATGGTTTCTGAACAGTGCAGACTGTGTTGTTCCAGACAAACACTGCTGGTTGTGAGTATTGTCCTCCAGATAGCGGTGCTTGTCTACGGCCACGCGGTCTGTTCATGTCTGTTTCTCCAGCCTGTCAGCCTACTTCCCCACCAAAACCTGCCTGTCCACAGGTGAAAATCATGGTGTACATTGACCACACTTCCGGTGAAGAGCGTTTCTAGAACACCAAGACTCTCCCTTGGTCAGTACAGCAGGGCACAGAGTAGATGAATGGAATATAGTGGAGGGGAATGGAATGTACAGGGGGAGGGGGTGGATAAAGGGGAGGGGGAGTAGAATTACGGAGTACGCAGGAAGTGTAGAGAAACGGAAGATTGGGAAAAATAGTGGAGTGAACGGATTTGCCTGATTGTCCCATCAGCCGAACAAACTGTGACTAGAGCAGCTTTTTCTTCTTTATTGCTGCTGCCGCTGTCTTCACACCTTTCTGTTACTGCAGATGTACCTTTCAATATGCCTGTAACACACAATTCAATCATACATTTGTCTATGTACTGTGTCTGTGCTCCCTCAGCATCAAATGGAGACATACCACAGTCAACAAGTCCGAGTATTCTCACCACCAAGGATTCAGAAACAGAATCCGACAGCACCTAAAGCAGCGATCGAAGAGTAGAGAAGTAACACGAAAAGAAAGTGTGTTCAGGAAATAAGCTGCAGAAAAATTAAAATCATTATGTAAACAGGATTCACCGAAAGGGGGAGAGAATGATGAATCCATCGGTGCTCAACCAATCATGACTGCAAATCCCAAACGGACTATGAACATGGACCAAATGGAATATCCATGTGTCTGTGGAAAGCGTTTCGCTACCACCCGTGGCATGAAGATCCACAGAACAAAGATGGGATGTGTGAAGACTCATCTGAATGAGCAGCAGCGCACTGCATCAGCAGATAAGACGTCGGAAGACCAAGGCCAGGACTTAAACCACAGTGCCAAGGACATCCACGCTGTTGGTTCGGATGAGGAATTTGCACAGGCCCTCGATGCCAGGCGCCTGAAACTCAACCTGCCACGAGCAAACGAAACTGAAGATTGGGAGAAACTGGATGCAAAAATCGTCCAAAGACTCGATGCACTGATAGGGAAAAGCACCCTGGAACACAAACTAGCCACATATGGGGACATTGTGTATGCCACATGTAGAGACGCCTATGGAGCAAAACTACCCAAAGAGAAAACACCTCCAAAGAAATCCAGACGCCAAGAAAAGATGGACAAGATCAGGGTCCAAAAGAAAAACCTCAAGATGCAAATGAAGACCGCATTGCCAGCTGAAAAACAAGGCTTGGAAAAACTGTGGAAAGACCTGAAAGAAAAACACAGCGCCCTCAGCAAAGCGGAATCTGCGAGGAAGAGGAAGAGCAAAAAGAAGAAGACACAAGAGCGCTTCTTCAGAGACCCCTTCCAGTTTGCCAGAACACTGTTTGAGCAGCCAAAATCTGGGACCCTAAGTGTGGACAAAGGAGTTCTTGAGCAGCATCTGAGGAAAACATACTCTGACCCACAGAGCAAAGCACCACTCGACATTCAAGGTCTGGTGTGGCCAACCAACCCTGAGGAACAGTTCAATGGCAAGCCTCCAACGTTGGCGGAAATCAAGAAGGTGGTCGACAAAGCCAGAGCCAAATCATCACCAGGGCCAAACGGAATACCTTACCAGCTTTACAAGAAATGTCCCAATGTGCTGGAGTGGCTCCACAGGCTGCTGCGATCGGCTTGGAGAAACCAGAAGATCAGCGGCCAGTGGATGACGGCAGATGGTGTGTACATCCCCAAAGAGCAAAACTCAAGTGACATCAGCCAGTTCAGGCCAATATCACTACTGAACGTCGAAGGGAAAATCTTCTTCTCTGTCATGGCAGCAAGGCTGACCAAGTACCTGATGGAAAACAAGTACTTGGATGTGTCAGTCCAGAAAGGTGGCATCCCAGGCGTGGCTGGCTGTGTAGAACACGCCACAATGATCTGGGACGCAATCCAAAAAGCAAAAACAGAAAAGAGAGACCTGGACGTAGTGTGGCTTGATCTGGCAAACGCATATGGATCTGTGCCCCATGAGATGATACAGTTGGCTCTTGAGATGTACCATGTGCCAAAGAACATCCGCGACATGCTCAAGAAGTACTTCAATGGCTTCTCAATGCGGTTCTCTACCAAGGAGTACACAACAGACTGGATCAACTTGGAAGTGGGTATTGCAATGGGCTGTGCAATTTCCCCAATACTGTTCGTGCTGGCAATGGAACTCATCTTGAAAGCAGCAACAAACAACGCGAGACAAACAGACCTTGGCGATGGATACAAGATGCCTCCTCTCAAGGCCTTCATGGATGACACTACAGTGATTTCATCCAGAGAAGACGAGACACGTCATGTGCTGGAGAGGCTGGACGACATAGTTGCCTCATCCAGAATGAAGTTCAAGCCAAAGAAATCACGGAGTCTCTCACTGAGGAAAGGAAAAGTGGCCGGATCTGTGGTCTTCAGTGTTGCCAACCAGGCCATTCCAACAGTCACAGAAGAACCAGTCAAGAGCCTTGGAAGATGGTATGATGATACGCTGAAAGACACACAAAGAGCAAAAGAAACCAAGCAGATGGCGGAGGAAGGCTTGGAGACCATTGACCAGTGTGGGCTCCCTGGCAAATACAAGGTCTGGTGTCTGCAGTTCATGCTGATACCAAAGCTCCTGTGGCCTCTGATGATATACGACATCTGCACCAGCATAGTGGAGGCAATGGAAGCCAAAATCAACAAGTTCACAAGGAAATGGCTTGGTGTCCCACCCTGTCTGACTGACATAGCGCTGTACTGTCGCCAAGCAAAGCTGAAACTACCACTGAAATCCATCCTGGAGGAATACAAAGCAGGGAAGATCAGACTTCAAAGCATGCTGGAGGACTCAGGAGACAAGGTGGTAGAAGCAATCAAGCCCCAGCTGAAGACAGGCAGAAAATGGAAAGTTCAAGAGGCGATGGATTCTGCAAAAGAAAGTCTCAAGATCAGAGAAATAACAGGACACACACAGACCAACAGACAAGGACTGGGGGTGACCAAAACTGAATGGTGGTCAAAGACCAAAGGAAAAGCCAAAAGAGACATGATGATTCAGGAGATGAGAAAAGAAGAAGACCAAAAAAGACTCCAAAAAGCAGTCCAGCAGAGCCAGCAAGGGCAATGGACAACGTGGGAGAATGCACTCCAAAGAAGTCTCACTTGGAATGACATTTGGCACATGGCCCCTCTCAGGATCAGCTTCATTCTCAGATCTGCATATGACCTTCTGCCCTCAAATGCAAACCTGGTGAAGTGGGGGAAAACAGACGATCCTGCATGCCCACTCTGCCATGAAAAACAAACAGTGGAGCATGTCCTAAGCTCATGTAAAGTAGCCCTGGCTCAAGGAAGGTACACATGGAGGCACAACCAAGTGCTCAAAGAGATTGTACAAGTAGTCTGGGCTAGTACCAACACCACAAAAGGGAAAATCAGGACTCCAAAAGCACCCGCAACATTCTTCACGGCAGGAGGCAGCAAATCATGGCCAAGAACAACAGTGCCACTCGAAACATGCAGGCAGAGTCTGCTGGACGGGGCAGATGACTGGGAGTGCACTGCAGACCTCCCAGAATGGAAGAGTCACCCAGAGATCATCAGCAAGAGTGGCTTGAGACCAGACATAGTAGTCCACTCTAAGTCAACCAAGCAGCTGATCATGATCGAGCTCACGGTGCCATATGAGAACAGAATGGAGGCAGCTCAAATCTACAAGACTGAAAAGTATGCTGATCTGGCAAACAGCCTGAGGAGAGAAGGCTATCAGGTCAAAGTCCTCACTGCAGAAATTGGAGCTAGGGGGTTTGTAGGAACGTCTGCATACAGCCTCATGAAACAGCTCTCAGTTGCAGGGAGGGAAAAAACCAGAGCCCTGAAAGCAATGGCAGAAGCGGCAGAGAGGTGTTCAAGCTGGATCTGGTCAAGGAGGAACAAAAGTGAACTTCATAAGGCTTAATTTCCCTACAAATATCAGGTGTCCCTGTGGCTCAGTGGTTAAAGCGCGAGTCATTAAGTGGAAAATGAGCATGTCCAGAGGGTCATGGGTTCGAATCCCAGCCATGGCTCGTCCCAAGATGGGAAAAAAAAGGGGCAGCAGAGGGACATCCGGAGTCATGAACCGGGTGTGGCCCAACCCCCTAGAGTGTCAGGAGATAAGGGCCGAAACACTTGCTTGAAGGGGGCTTCTCTTCTGAGGACTCTCTGCTGCCACGCTCTCCACGAGTTTCTTTCTACTAAAACTAGGTGAAAATCTTTGAGCCTCTGTTTGAGGATCCATTGAAGGAAGCAAGGGAAGTCAAAAGATATCAACAGTCAGAGTGGTCAGCTATACTGTTTAATAACCCACGCTATATCAGTGACGTAAGTGCTGACAGCAGCAAATAATAGTATACTGTGCTGCACTATACTACACTGTGCTACACCATATTTTATACAACACCACGCTGACCTAAGCTACACATCCATTTTCTTGGATTTTATCAGTTTTTCTTTAATAAAATGTACTTTAGTGGTTTTTTAAACAGTGTAGACATTTTTGTTCGAGATAAATGCTACCGGTTGCCAGTTTTATCTAGATAATCGTGCTTGTCTATAGCAAGACAGCCACTGAATTTTTTCTTTGTTCGTTTTGTCTACCTAATCCTGCTTGTCTCAGGCGAGACAATCTGCTGATGTTTTTTTAAATTAAAAAAAATGTTTTGTCTAGATAGTCGTGCTTGTCTCTGTTAAGACAATCTGTTGATTTTTTTTTTCGGTCTAGATAGTTGTGCCTGTCTTTTGCGAGATAGTCTGGTTTTTTTTTTTCCTTTTTTTGTTGTTGTTTTGTTTTGTTTTATTTTTAAATTATTTTTGACTAGACAGTCGTGTTTGTCGATGGCGAGCAATCTGCTAACGTTTTTAATCTTTTGTTTGTTTTCTCTTATCTCTGGCGAGACAATCTAGTGGTGTGTGGGGGGGTTTTTGTTTATTTTTTGTTTGTTTTTGTAGTGTTGTCAAGATAGCCGTGCTTGTCTCTGACAAGGCAATCTGCTGGTGTTTTTGTTGTTCTTGTAGTTGTTGTTTTTGTTTGTTTGTTTTTGGAGTGTTGTCAAGAAAGCCGTGCTTGTCTCTGGCAAGACAATCTGCTGGTGTTTTTGTTGTTGTTGTTGTTGTTGTTTTTGTTTGTTTTTGGAGTGTTGTCAAGATAGCCGTGCTTGTCTCTGGTGAGACAATCTGCTGGTGTTTTTGTCGTTCTTGTTGTTTTTGTTTGTTTGTTTGTTTTTGGAGTGTTGTCAAGATAGCCGTGCTTGTCTCTGGTGAGACAATCTGCTGGTGTTTTTGTCGTTCTTGTTGTTGTTTTTGTTTGTTTGTTTTTGGAGTGTTGTCAAGATAGCCGTGCTTGTCTCTGGTGAGACAATCTGCTGGTGTTTTTGTCGTTCTTGTTGTTGTTTTTGTTTGTTTGTTTGTTTTTGGAGTGTTGTCAAGATAGCCGTGCTTGTCTCTGGCATGACAATCTGCTAGTTTTTGTTGTTGTTTTTTTTGTTTGTTTTTGTAGTGTTGTCAAGATAGCCGTGCTTGTCCATGGCCACACGGTCTGCTGATGTCTGTCTTTGTTCCTCAGCGTGCCAGGCTCTGCCAGTTCACTTCCCCACCGGCACCAGCTCCTCGGACAATGAGCTGATCAAGGTGTACATTGATGACACCTCCGGGGAGGAACGCTTCCGGAACGCCGTGACACGTACCTTCGTCAGACATGCGCAGTGCGTGCTGCTGTGCTTTGATCTGGCCGACAAGGTGGGGGACTTCCCTTTTTTCTGCTTCTGATGCCATCTGTCTGTCCATCCATCCATTCATCTATTCATCTCTCTATCCATCTATCTATCTATCTGTCCATCTATCTATCTATCTATCTGATCATTTATCTATCGATCTATCTATCTATGTATCTGTTTATCTATGTATCTGTCTACCTGTCTCTCTCTCTCTCTCTCTCTCTCTCTCTCTCTATATATATATATATATATATATATATATATATGTCTGGCTGGCTGGCTGTCTGTCAGCTTGTCTATTTAGCTAACTGCCCACCCCCTCCCTCCTTTCTCTCTCTCTCTCTCTCTCTCTCTCTCTCTCTCTCTCTCTCAGGTCAAAAGTGCAGTTTATCCTGTACACGTTCCACTCTTCCCCTCCTTTTCTTGAGCACTTAGACCACGTACATCTGTTGATTTGACGGGCACTTAGATCTCAAGTACACCAGTTGATTTGATGGGCACTTAGATCAAGTACACCTGTTGATTTGATGGGCACTTAGATCTCAAGTACACCTGTTGATTTGATGGGCACCTAGATCAAGTACACCTGTTGATTTGATGGGCACTTAGATCAAGTACACCTGTTGATTTGATGGGCACCTAGATCACGTACATCTGTTGATTTGATGGGCTGATGCCATGCGAAAACGAGACCTCAACCAATCAGAAACGGCCTAGATGTTCCATTGACCCAAAGGAGAGCTGAACTGTACTTTTACCATATATCTGTCAGGACACATACAAAACGATCGAGGGGGAGAGAGAGAGGCAAAGGGGAAAAGAGAGGAGAGAGAGGAGAAGGGAGAGAGAAAACAAAAAGATAATCAAATAGACAAACATATGTTAGATAGATAGTTGTTCTCATTTAAAAATTATTTATATATTTGTGCACTTAACAGATTCGTCGTTGGTTTTATATCTTGACAGATACGGTCGGGCAGAAGTACTTAGAAAGAAGTAAAAATAATTTATATGGATTTTTAAACCGGTTATTCTTCCCCAAAGGGTTTTTTAGTTTTCCTCATTTGGGAACAATACCCTTCGTTTTCGGCTTTGGGGGTTCTGGGTTGTCACGGTGCTCCATGGCCACGGGGAACACCAAATCTTTCGGGGAAAAAAAAAGAAATGAAAGGGGAGGAAAAAAGGAAGAAAAAATGTGGTTGTTTATAACGGTGACCTTGGACCTTTTTTTTGTTTTTACTTTAAAAACAAACACACAACACACACCAAACCCCCCCCCCCCCCCAAAACCCCCACACTCCAACGGGCCCCCCAATTTTTAGGGGCCCCGGGTTTTGGTTTTAGCAAGCGGGTCTGCCCCTTTCGTTGAAAACTTTCCGGGATTTGGGAAGGGGGAGAACTTTTCCGGACAGGGGGGAGGAAAATGAGTCCTTTTTTTCCGGTAAACTTTTTCTTCGGTTGAAAACAAATTTGAAAAAAAAGGGGGGCTTCTGTTCGGGCCCAGCCCCAAAGATGCCTTGCCCCTTTTTAGGTCCAACCCCGAAACGTTTTGGGGCACCGTAAAAAAGGGGTGGCGGGAAAAATGGGAAATTTTCTTGAGGGGTTGGCTTTCAAGATGTGCCATTCCCAAAAATTTGAAAGAAAAGAAAACAGTTTGCATTTTTCCGGTTTTTTTTCGACATTTCCCAAAACCCCAAATAATGGTTTTTAAGTTTTTCTATCATTTTTTTGTTTTTATTTCAGTTTTTATCTTTTTTTTTTTAGTTTTCCGCTTTGGGTACCTCAAATTCCCCCAACAAAAACAACAACACCACACCCCCCCAGGGGAGGAACAAAACCAACCCCCCCCCTCCCTATCCTTTTTCCCACACCCCCTTCCCCTTCCCATTTTTTCTGCAACACTTCTTTTCCCATGTGGGAAAATTCCCATTTGGGAAAGGTTTTTTGAAATTTTGGGTTCTTTCCCCCGGGTTTCCCCGCGTTCCCCTTTTTTACCCCCTTGGAAGGGAAAAACCCTTTGGGTTTTCCTTTTTTTTGGGGGAAGGAAAGAAATTTTTTGCGTTTTTGAGGGAATTTTTCATTTCCCCCGGTGCTTTTAAACTGGGCCTTACCCGGGGCTTTTTTTTAAAAATGATTTTTGGCGGAAAGGGGGGGGAGGGGGGGGGGGGGGGGGGGGGGGGGGGAAATGGGGGGAGAGGGGGAAAGGTTGGAGAGGCGGGGGGGAGGGGATGGGGGGTTTGGTGTCTGGGGGAAAGGTAAATTTGAGCCAAAGGTTTGGGGGAATGGATCATTATCTGCGGCAATTGTTGTGTTGGGTTTTCTGATTTGTGTGGATTCAAATTTTCATTATCAATTATCACATTATTATTTTGCAAATAAAAAAAAACAAAAATTGAATTCTGTTAAATTCCAGATGATGATTTTCCTTCTGATGGCACAGATGCTGCAAATACCTCAATAAGCACATTGAAAGGGGGCCCTTTTTTTCAGTGTTCTTGTTCCATGAACTAAAAATCCCAGGACTTTAAAATGTATAAACAAAAAACGTACAAACACTGATTTTTCCCCTTTGTGTCTGACGGGGTCATCTTTGCCCCCTTTGCAGTTGCTTCCCCCGTGATCTGATGTAAATTTGTTTTGGTTTTTATTGTAGTGGCTGTTTTTTGAAAATGTCTTGTATTTATGTGCGTGTTGTTTTGCTTAGTTTGGATTTTGGGTTTAAAATGTACGCGCTAAACTCTTTCATATTGCATTGAATGTTTTGCATTGTCTAAACTGTAGTTATTGCATGTATTGTGTTTTTTGTTTTTTTGTAAATGTATCATAGGGGATTAATTTTTTGTAGGGTTTCCCTTTTGGGATTGTTTTGTTTTGGATTTTTCTTAGGTTTTTTTTTTGTGTTGGGGTTCATTGTAGGGATTGTTTTGTGTTTGGATTACATTTTTTTGTTATTGTTTTGTGTTTGGATTCATTGTAGTGTAATGTTTTTTAGTGGATTACATTTGTGTATTGTTTTGTGTGGATTCCCTTGTAGGTATTGTTTGTTTGGTTCATGTAGGTATTGTTTTTTTTGTATTTATTGTAGGTTTGTTTTTGTTTGGAAATTTACGTATTTTTTTTGGTTGGGTTAATTTTAGGATTGTTTTGTTGTGGGTTAATTGTATGTTTGTTTTGTTAGGATTGCATTTACTATTATTTATTTTTGTGCATTTGTGTTTTCATTGTATGTTGTGTTATCGCTTTGTATCGTTTAATGTTACTGATTACGTTGCATTGCACAAGCTACACTTATTGATAATTAGTTGATGGAAACGTATTGTGTTTATTGGCGTATTTACTCACCCATGTTCCATATTGCATTAATTTGTACCATCTGTATTTAACACTATGTACCCTATTCATTAATTTTTACCTGTGTATTTTATACACCCAGTACCATATTTCATTAAATTTTTACCGGGTGACTTACTCATCCAGTACCAATAATTTTTTACGTGTTAAATTTTACTACACTCCATGTCCCCTATTGCATTTAATTTTACCGTGCTGTATTTTGCTAACTCCATGCCCTATTGCATTAAAATTTTATGTTGTATTGTATTAAAATCCATGTACCTATTTTCATTAATTTGTATTTTGCTTTTTGTTACACTCCATGTACCATATTGCATTAAAATTTTTATTTGGGTTTTTGACTACACCCATGTACCAATTGCATTAATTTGTAGGGGCTGTAAAGTCTACACTCCCTGTACCTATTGATTAATTTTTCCGTGCTGTTGTAACACTCCTTACCAAATTTTTTTTG
>JAMYXO010006988.1:5000-12753 GCA_033310375.1 Conus canariensis | reverse complement strand
GGTTTTTTGGGGTTTTTCTTTTGCGGTCGGGAGGGGATTTGGTCAAGCGCAATTAGATACTCAGTAATTTCTTTATCCAGTATAGCCGGATTATTTGTGGTTGTTGTTTCAAGATTTTTGATTTTTTTCAAGATTTTTGATTTTTTCATATAAATTAGGATCAATGGGTAGTTTATTCTTTATCATTGTTTTTAATAATAAATCTATACGCAAATAATTTTTTTTTAGCTTCCATTTTAAACTCAATATATTTACGTAAATCAGTTAAAGCGGAACTGTGTCTGGTGGGATTATCTGCAGTTCTTCCTTCACAAAAGATCTTTGAGGGCTGGTCGTTTTGTTGTGTCAGTTTCTCGTAAATAATACACGGGCGGATTCATTTTCACAATTTTTTTTATCTCATATGGATCAAACACTCCAAACTGGATCTGTTGCCCTGATGCGGGTGTCCCCTTCCGCTTCTCCCGGCGAATAATAGGTATTCTCACTTTCAAATTCAAATGGTAATAGTTTGCTTGATGAAGACTCTCCTTCAACAACATTTATTGTTTGTTTTCTGATTGCTTGTACTGGTTTTAGACCTTTAAATTCTTCATTATTCATTGCACGTAGAACTGAGGGCAGTCTTCTAACCCATTCTGTGTTGCGAGAATTGTCAATCAGCTCTCTGTGATACTGGTAGGAGAAAAGTCTTTCAGATAACTGTTTGTTAAAGTTTTCAACCAAACCCTGTGATCTGTAAAACACCCGGAATGCCTCTTTTAATGGTAACTCTATGTTTTAAAATAATTGATTTACTTGACCTTTAAATTCTTTTCCATCATCGACTTGAATCATGCGAGGATAAGTTAAGGGTCCTCGTTGATATATCAGTTGTAAAGCGACAGCAAACAGCAGAAGCACTCTTTTGTGTTAATGGTTCAGCATCTTTGTATCTTGAAGCTATGTCAATGACTGTAAGTGCGTACTTAATCTTTTTCGTCTAATCGTATCATGGGGTAAATATAGAAGATCCATTTGATGGGTGTCGTTTGGAGTTATATTCACAAAGTGTGGTCTTTGTATTCGTTTAGGCGCTGGTAGATAATTTGCCAAATCGCTTGTTTAGATAACCATTCTTTTGCTGTTTGTTCACTGACTCCAGCTGCTTGGCTTAGCTTTTTAATTGCTGTTATTCCCTTCCAATATCCTTTTGGCGAATAATAGATCTTGTTCATTTTTTATTCAGCCAATATTATGTGCAACAAAATACACAACGGTCATGCCAAAGACAATAAACAATATTTCTTGCATCTTTGTTTTTCTGATGGTTGATAAAAGTCACTGAATTTTGGTGGGGGCAATGTCTCGATTGGTTTGCCTGTTACTAGAAAATATTCTTTTATTGCCTGGTCAACATCTTTAAATGTGTAAGCTGCATGTCCCTGTTGTTTAAGTCTGTCGTTAATAAAATCTAACTGCTCCATTCTTTGCTTTTCATAGGTGTCTTGTGCAGCAGCTAGTTGCTCCATAGCTCTGTTATGTCTTTTTCTCTCATTGTTATTTTGTAGTTTACTAAATGCGTAATTACTTCCGCTAAAAGCAAGCGCATTAACCACAGCGCCACCAATCATCATTACGAGTGAAGCCATTTTTATAAATGTATTTTTTTAATTTTACATATTGATACTGTCTGGAATTATTCCTTGCTTAACTAGAAAGTCTTTCGTAGCCAACGAAGCTGTAATAACAGCAATCAGCTTTGCTGAGTCTTCAAAGTCTAGTTTGCCAAGATCTGCTGGTTTCATTTTTAACAAGCTTTTACCAAGCATTGTGTATCCTACACTTAGGCCTCCAATAACAGCAGAATGGTATACAAGGTTAGTAATAGTTTTTTCGGTGCTCATTTTTAAAAAATAAAATAATATTTATTCATTAATAAAACATGAACTGCGATGATTTACTTCCTGAACTTACAAATGATCAAGTTGATGACCAAGCTATTATGCGTCAAAAGGAAAGGCTGTATTCTTTAGCAGCATGTGGAAAAACAAAACAGTACCTTGGAAATGAATTCAGCATAGAACAGATTCAACAAATGTCGCCACAAGACATTGTAAAGTATCACAACAGGTATGAAGCGCAACTGGGGTCAAGAATGGTAAAAAGCGTTGGGCAAACGGTTCTTAGTTTGTACACTAAACTAGTTAGTAGATTTGCTCCCATTGATTCTGAACAAGATTTTATGTATGATTTAACGCAGGATCCAGTTTTAACAAAGTCATTAGAGTCTCTAGGATGTGATCTATATTACAGATTTGGAACATTGTTATCGCCATTAATCATGGGATTAATTACTTTTAATCATATAGATTTTGTTTCCCTTCAAAATGACCGAGCCAGAAAATCAGCAGAATCAGAATCAGAAAATACTGATGGAGAAAGTGACCAGTAAAAAGCCTCCTCATCCTGGGCGTGTTGCAGCAGGAAAAAAATTAGCAGAGTGGAACAAACAAAAAAAATTAATGTTGCAATCACAGAATGTAACTCATAATGAAAACATAACACCGCCAACGCCAGCTGTAAATACACAAGCTGATTCAAGACCTACAACACCAAAGTCGTCATGGATTATTTGGATTAAAAGAGTTGGCATTTTTGGCGTCATTGCTGCTGGGGGTGGTTATTACGGTTATAAAATATATAAACAACGCCAGCAAAAACCAAAGCAGTCCAAAAAATCTCAGCCACTAAATACAGAAGCCGAACAAAAAAGCATGCCAGAACCGCCAACAACAAAAGATCATTTTGATCCATTTGATATGCAGTAATATTTCAAGAACTTAATAAATAATTATAAGTGACTTGAATAAGAACTTGATAACTACTTGATGACGACTTGATAAAAACTTAAATAAGAACTTGATAAGAACTTGATGACGACTTGATAAAAACTTAATGACGACTTGATAAGAACTTAATGACGACTTGATGACGACTTGTTAAGAACTTGAATAAGTACTTGAATAAGTACTTGAATAAGAACTTGTTAAGAACTTGATGATGACTTGTTAAAAACTTGATGTTGACTTGTTAAGAACTTGAATAAAAACTTGTTAAGAACTTAAATAAGAACTTGAATAAGAACGTGATGCCGACTTGAATAAGAACCTAGAACGACTTAATGACGATCTTTTTTCACAATTAATTGTTACATTCTTTTCCGGGGAGACAACTCCCTTCTGCCTTTATGTAGTACTCTAGGCCCCGGCTTACTCAACTGCATAATTGCCGAGTCGAAGCGCCGCACTGTTTGCTGGTTCGTGTCAAGTTACACATAAGGGCGTCGGGCCGCCACGCGGCATTGTATAAATTTAGACGGCGTCGTTTAGTACAGGCGTTAGACGTCATTGTATAAATTTAGGCGGCTAAATTTCCAAACATATCAAAACATGTTTCTTACCTTCCCCAATCACAAGACTAGATAGAATCAGCTGATTAGTAACAGTGACGACATTTCCGCCCAGCACTTGTGTTGTTAGCAACTAAACCTAGCTGTCTTGTCATTTGCGGGTGTGCAGTGCAGTCGTGTTTTCAGTTAGAAAGTGTTGTGTTATGTCGCAAGACAGTATCTCTTCTGAATTAGAGATAGAACTTCTTGAATCACAAACCGTTCATCAAGAATTGCTAGATTACTCAAGACAAAAATGGGAAGATTGGTTGATATTGGAATCTCACCTTCCTATTCCCGTAAACTGAGGGTGATATCTCGATTGCTGAGACCGTTCACGCGTGAACGGTACTATTTTTAGAATCCTATCTGTCGGAGCTGGCTTGTCTGGAAGACCTATCGTTCACGCGTGAACGGTACTATTTTTAGAATCCTAGAATTCTTGAGAATAAGTGCACTTGGTGGCTGCTTAGAATAATCTTCAACAACGTGCCACGATTCTACGCTTGTGTGAACACACATCCCACCCCTTTTCAGACACTCCCTATTCAGATAGCTTTCAATAGCCAGTCATTCCTCACAATAGAATGAAATCCCAACTTGGTTGACAAATAGCCCTCCTAAGAATAAAGGCATGGTTAACCAAGTCCCCATTGTTTTGTTTGTTTACTTCTTAACGGTCCAGTGACAGAGAACTATAAAACAGATAATCCTACACATTATGTATGTTTGTAAAGTGTTTACTATTAGAGAACTATAAAATAGGCATTCTGGGTAAGCCGCCGGAGCAGCAGCGAAACCGGCTTTAGCCGGTTGGAGCTGGCGGAGGTGGGTGAGCCAGAATGCCTATTTTATAGTTCTCTTTTACTAACGATTCGTTATGATCTTTCTGTTTTCTTATATTTAGGTTCTTATACTCACGTCTTGCAATACAAAGCTGGCTTCTAATATTAATATCCAATGTTGTCCTAAACCTTCTCAGCAGTCTTCGTACTCCACGTCTTGTCCGTATACATTCTTGATCAAACCATTCCTTCTCTTTGATTTTTTTACCTACCAAGATTTTTCTCTTCATATGAACAGCTTGTTCTTTAACAATCTGATTGAACATGTCAAGGGATTTATTCACATCTCTATATATAAAAGCTTCTGCCATATCTAGTTTCTGCTGCACACGATAAGAGCTCATAGACATAGTAAATCGTTCCGCATACATTTCTTTCCAACAATATTTTGTTATAAATTGAGCTCTTTCTACGCTTAGTTTTCTATTAATACATTCTTTTTCTGTTTGCCTTTGAATGGATAATAAAAGGGGTAAGTGATCAGATTCGATTCTTTCCAGAACTCTTAATGTTAAACGGTCATTCAAGAAATTAAACAAGTTCCCAGATGATAGAAAGTAGTCATTGACACTACTTCCCGAGTCCGAAATAAACGTGTAACGACCTTCAAGGTCACCAGTACATACACCATTGCAAATATATAAACCAAATACAGTACACATGTTAAGTAGTTTTTTCCCATATGAATTCAATACAGTATCCTCAGAACACCTCTGTATTTTGTTGTCCACATCCTTTATATGGTTAATGTGGAGTTCACAATCATGTAGAATATCAGGGAAAATATCAGAAGTCCTTGCATTCAGATCACCACATAATAATAAATAAAAATCATCGACACACAGTGATTTCTCCACGACACATTCCTCCAACATATCTATTCCATTATTGTAACCGTATAATGAGTAATATGGGGAATTTTCGGCAGGGACATAAGCACATATAAGCAGGACATTCTTACTCAGTCAAAAAAAATCTTTTTCCAGCATAAATAATAAAAAATACTTATAATCACAATCAAGCGGATGGATACAAGAAAGAAGAGATTTACGAACTAAGACTATTATACCCCCGGAACATCTCCCTTGCGTTGCCAGTTTTACCGCAGGTTTGAGGAACAATTTATGATCTTTGAATATGCCAGCATCAAAATGTTCTACAAAAGTTTCCACTAAACACACAAAATCAAAGGATGTAACAAAGTTAACAAAATCTGCATCATTCATTTTCGACAAAACACCACATACATTCCAAAGTAGAAAGGATACAGTATTCACATGATTGTCAACATTTCCAGAGTTTTCCCTCAAAAAGCTATCTCCGTCCTTGTCACTCACATAACTTTGATCATCTATTCGCACATAATCACAGTGACTGTCATCAGTTTCATTTGATTTCTCACTATTGTTTTCACAAAAACCATCGCGTTTACATTTGTTTTTAAACTTATTTACATTCCCCACAATCACAGACTTACCACTTTCACCATCCTCGCCAAAATATCTTTCTTGACCACGTGCTTGTGATCCACTGTTTTCATTATCATTTTCATAGGCACAATGATCAACCACACAGTCACCTTTTATTTCCATTTGTTCCCCATTCATGCAGTCATCCTTACATATCGTTTCATTCCCATCAATGTAATCACCAATCTCATGATCATATTCGTCCGTTACATTTACACAGCCCCCATTGTCATTCACACACTTATCATCCTTGACAGTTACATTTACTGACGTACTATCACAATCACTTGCAATGCCGTTTTTAACCACACTGTCATTTTCACTGGCAGCCCTCAACGTGTTGCAACTATGAACAGTATTACAAGGAGCAGTGTGTTTGGGAACATCACATAAAATAGAACAGTTATTCACAGTATCATCATATGAAGTGGTCTTTCTTTTAATATTCTCGTCATTATTATCATCATCATTTACAACACAAGGAGCACAATCATTTGACACATTACGCATGACATGTTCATTTGACACATTGACATATATGAGAGCATCCAAGTGCGCAGGCTGTCTAACATTCGAGCCATGCCTGTTCTGCATGAGCGTGTCGCACGCCGGTTTCAACTCACCATGGTTCGCTGACCCACTAAATCTTTGCGCTCGTTTGTTTTCTGTTCCGACAGCGTGCGGTGTCCTTTTATTTTTGTTACCGCTTAAACGTTTGGAATAAGATAGACTTAAACCACAGGGCCGGCCGGACCGTTATTGAAGTGGGACCAGATTTTCGCTGCCATCCAGACCATATTTCACTCCTTCAATGACAAGGTGGTCATATATCATTGAAACCTTCTTTTTTTTGGTTTCGGGCTGACTTTAAGTGAGGCGATAATTTTCTCCTTATTTCTCTCACTCTGAAGGAAAAGTCTTCTCCAATGAAAAGCTGGGTACCCTTTAACTTCTGTTTTGCACGCAGGATCCTCACTTTGTCTTTGTAAAAGGTACAGCATGCAATAATGGGAGAGTCGGCCCTGGAATTCAAACGGTGTACCCGATCAAACTCAACATCCCTAGAGAGTTCTAATTTATCTGTCAACATTTCCTTCACAGCATCCTCACTATCCTGCCATGTCTCACGTTCTCTACGTGGAATACCATGTATAATTATGTTGTTCCGTTTGGAACGGCCCTCGAGATCGTCCACCTTCCTATCTAAAGTTTCAATTTTCTCATTAAGTCTCTTATTCTCACATTTCAAATTTTTATTTTCCTGTTTTAAGTCAGAGATTTCATTTTTGAGTGACATAATTTCTCCTTTAATACTATCACACACTCCTTTCACCTCTTTCATATCTCCACTCATCTGCTCACACTTACATTTCACTTCACTCATCATTGTCATTAAGTCCTTCAGAGTGGGCTCCATGGGGTGCGTAGATGGCGTACCATGCGTAAATCCTGTCCTGTCCACACTTTCCCTGCGCGTACCAGCCCCAGCGCTGTCCAGGCGGGCCTGCCGCTTGCTGTCAATGGTCTTGCTGCCAGGTCCTGGGTTGAGCTCCACTTCCCCCCACTGATGAATTAAATTCCCGTAGAAGAGTAGGACGAGGAGCATTCCTACCATGACACCGTCAGCACGAATTCTGGGTTTCAAAATGGATATCCGCGCAGAGGCAAGTAATCTAGCCCGTTTCAACATAAACGCTGTAAATATCAGCAAAAACTGACCACAAACGGGCCTGAAAGTCAGCGGGCCGGATGGCATAGTCCTTTACAAAGTCACTGGCCAACTACCAACACAGTGCACTACGCACCAACATAGAAAACAGTGTTACTGTGCAGAGCTCGCAACGCGTGACTTGTCAAGCTTGTCTTCATACACATGCCCCCCGAGAGAGAGAGAGAGAGAGAGAGAGAGAGAGAGAAAACGGTTTCATACCAAAAAAAAAAAAGGGGAAAAAAAGGAAAATGTTACAATATTGGCTATATCACTACTGCGTTAATAACCAGTCTAAAAT
>JAMYXO010006987.1:0-12753 GCA_033310375.1 Conus canariensis | reverse complement strand
CACACACACAACCCACACACACACCCCAAAAAACCCCACACCCACCGGGCCGGGGCCATACAATGCCACATAAAACACACCTCTCACTAAACACACCACACACACAAAACCCCCAACACACACACACACCCCACACACCCCCCAAAAAATTTGGGAAAAAAATAAAATTTTTTTTTTCCAACAAAAGCTTTTTCACACAAAACTCACATACACACTCAACAACCACACAAACCCCTATACACGCCCTCTTTTCACCACTACATTTCCCCAGTACACCCCCCCACACACATTCGTTGCCCCAAAAACCAAACACAAACACACAACACACACACCCCCCACACACCCCCAAAACTCGGCCCAAACCGCCGAAAATACAATATAACATTTTTTTTTTATTGTCCATTCATTTTCCTTTAAAAAATGTAGGGCATTTTTTTGTTTGTTAGTTCACTTTTTGGGGCCCGGAATATTTTTTATAAAAACCACGGGACCCTTTTCCCCCCCCTTTTTCCCCCTGATCACTGTTGGGTTTTTTTGGGTTGTTTTTGGTTGGGTTTTTTGTTTTTTTGTTTTTTTTAAATTCTTTTTTCTTCTTTCTTCTTTTTTTCTCAAAAAACTTTCAAAAAATTTTTTTGTTGTTTCTTTTCCCCGTTTTTTGTTTGATTCCCTTTCTTTATACTGGTTTTTTTTTTATATACGCGGTTTGCGCGCGCGCGTGCGCTTGTGGTGTGTGTTTTTTTGTGTTTTTTATTTTGGGGTGTGTGTGTGTGTGTGGGGGTGTGTGGGGTGTGGGGTGGGGTGTTTTCCCCGTGCGTGCACTGCATGTTGTGTGTGTGTTTGTTTTATGTGTGTGTGATTGTGTGGTATTTGGGTGTGCGTACGAGCGCACGCGCGTCCCCGGGGGGCCCGCGCGCGCGTGTTTTTTGTGGTGTATGTGGGTGTGTGGGGTGTGTTGGGAATGTGTATTTTGGGGTGTGGTTTTGTATGGTTGGGGGTTTTTCGGGTTTTGGTGTTTGGGGAGGTGAGAAATGGGGTTGGTTTGGAAAAAATACGGGTGCAAGGGTTTTAAAATGGATCATTTTTTTAATTGTAAAAATTGATTTCTTTTTTTGAGGGCCTGTGCCCGGGGATCTGTGTTTTACTGAGTGATAAAAAAAGAAACGTTTTGAGTTTTTTTTGGATTGTTTATTTTTTTTTGAAAGGGGTTAAGGTTTTTTTTTTTTCTTAGCAGTCCCCAAAATAAAGAAGTCCTGAAAAAGGCCCCCGGCCCCCCGTTGGAAAAAAAAAAATTGTTGTTTGCTTTTTTTATTTTTTGATTGTTCCCAAAAAATAAATTTTTTACACACACATACGCCCCCACAACACACTCACACACACACAACCCCACACACACAAAACCCCACACACACACACACACAAAACCCCCAAAATTTCCCTTTCCTTTTTCAGTAAAAAACCTTTTTCTCACTCTCCTCTCTTCTCTCTCTCTCTCTCTCTCTCTCTCTCTATTTGTTTTGCTCTGGGGCGTCTCCATAGTCAGTATTTCCCCTTTTTTTTTTCTCTTTTCTCTCTCTCTCTCTCTCTCTCTCTCTCTCTTTTCTCTCTCTCTTCTCTCTCTCCTCGTTTGTGTACAGAAAATTTCATTTTTTTAAAAAATTTTAGGCCCCTTTTTTGGAAAAAATTTTTAATTTTTCATTTAAAAATCAAAGTTTACCGGGCAAGTGCGCGCGGCCCCCCCGTCCCCCCCCAAAAACAAACACCCCGGGCCCAAAAAAGGCCGGGAAACGTTTCCTTTTTCTTTTTCTGGTTTTTTCCCCCCCAAGGGTTTCCCAAAGGTGAGCGTGCACAGAAAGCTGGGTTGGGGGGTTGAAAAACTGAGTTTGGGAAACATTGTGTGGGGAAAAGGGGTGCGGGGACAGTGCAGTGTTTTGGCAAACATTCTACAGTATAATACAGTTCAAAATTTTTTGGCCCCATCAGAGTGGTGTACGTATAGAGTTTGGAAACAACCCTGGATTCATTTACAGTTTTGAGGTTAGTGGCCAGTACGTAACTCTTTTTTTTTGGTGTGTGTGTGTGTGTGGTGTGTGTGGGGGTGTGGGGTGTGTGGGGGGTGGGTGGTGTGTGTGTGTGTGTGTTTGGGGTGTGTAATGTTTTTCGGGGGGCTGTCGGGTCTGTCTGGCCGTGTGTGCAGCCTCTGGGGCTTTGGGGGGTGTGCAGGGTGTGTGGGGTTGTGTGTTGTGTGTGTGTGTGTTTTGTGTGGTGTGTGTTGTGTGTGTGGGGGTGTGTGGGTGTGGGTGTTGTGTGTGTGTGTGTGTGTGTGTGTGTGCGCGCGCGCCGCGGGGTGTGTGTGTGGTGGGTGTGTGTGTATGCGTTTTGTCTGTGTGTGTATTTGGCGTGTGCGTGCCTCTGTGTTTGTGCGTTTTTTTTGTGTGTGTGTGTGTGTGTGTGTGTGGTGTGTGTGTGGTGGGGGGTTTTTGCGGGGGGGCCGTGCTGTGTGTGTGGGGTGTGTGTGTGTGTGTGTGTGGGGGTGTGTGGGTGTCGGGGTCTTTTTTGGGGCTGTTTGTCGTTGCCTGTCTCCATGTGTATCTGCGTATGGTATATTTTTTGGGACAAGGGGTTCCCTGTTGTTAAAACCCTTTTGGGGTTTTGCTCAGTAAATTTTCACTCCTCTCTCCTCTCTCTGCTCTCTTTCTCTCTCCTCTCTCTCTCTCCCCTTTTTTGTCTCTCTTCTCTCTGTTTCTCTCTTTTTTTCTCTTTTTTGTTCTCTCTTTCTGTCTCTCTTTTTTCTTTTTCTTTCTGCCCCGGTCGTCGTCGTCGTCGTCAGTCAGTCAGTCGTCAGTCAGGGGGGTCAGTCGTCGTCAGTTGGTCTGTTGTCTGTCTGTCTGTCTTCTTCCTCTCCTCTCTCTCCCCTTCTTCTCTCTCTCTCTTCCCTTCTCTCTCTCTCAAGTGGGGGGAAGAAACGGGATTTGCTACCTCGTGTTGCCCTGTCGGGTAAAAAACAACCCCAAAAAACACACACAAAACCCCACACACAAAACACACACCCTCCCCCCCCCCGGCGGGGGGCGCGCGCGAGCACGGGGGCAGGGAAACACACACACACACTCACAAAAACACACACACACAAAACACACACACCCCACACACACACACACACACACACCCCCCCCCCACCACACACCACCCACATCCCACACGCACGAATGCCGTACGTTGCACCCCCACTCTCCGCACGTGCGGCGCGCGCGCGCCCCCCCCCCCCCCACACCCCACACCACACCACACAAAAAAACCCCCCTCGCGCGCGCGCGTGCGCGCAGCACATACACATTGGCACGCTATTGCACATTGACAAGACCAATCACGCCTGCCGCGCGCGCCCACACCACACACACCCCACACAACACACCACACACACCACACACCACACCCCAACCCCACCCCCACACACACCAACCAACACCCAAAAAATGCGCGCGCGTCCCCCCCAGGGGGGGGGAGAGAGAGAGAGGAGGAGGGGGGCCCAAAAGACAGACGACAAAAGGGGGGGACAGCGGGGGGCCCAGAGAGACAGAAAATTTTTTGTCACAGCGAATTGTTAGCTGTCTGCTAGCTTTTCAGCCCCCTTTTGAAAACCCTTTTTAAATGACTTTTTTTAAAAAAATATTTTTAGCTGAAAAAAAATCAGTTTTTTTTTTACCTTAGTGTCCCGGGTTTTGTTGTGGAAATTTTTGTTTACAAATTTTAAAAAATTTTTAAGAAAAGGGGCCCCAGTGTCACAGATTTTGGGTGGATTCATCTCCTGTTGCATATGGGGCGATGAGTGGCGGGCATTAAAAAAGGGAAAAATTTACAGAGTGTTGGTGGATTTTTCCCCCCCGTTGAATATGGGGCGATTTTTGTGGGGTGACAAATCGCTTTAAAAAAAAGGGGGAAAAAAAGGGGGAAAACCCGCAGATCGAAAATTCCCTGTGGGGCCGGGGGAAAACACAGGCTGTTAGAAATGAAACCTGGGGGTTTTTTTCATCAAGGTGTCGAGGGGGGGGTTCTTACCCTAGAAACCAAATTTTTCCCCCTTTTTTGGGGTTTTAAAAAAAAGGCTGGGGAATTCAACCCTTTTATTATATTAGCTAAAATTTTTTTTTCCCGTTTTCCGTTAAGAAAATTTTTGCTCTGAAAAATAAAATTCGCGAAAAAAATAAAACGCCTTTTTTGTGAAAGATCACTCTTTTCATGTTTTATTTCATCGTCAAAAGATAATTTTTTTCCCCTTTTTTTTTTTTACGTGAAAAAATTATCCAAAAACAAAAAAACAAACAAAAAAAAAAAAAAACTTGCAACAAAATTTTTTTTTCCGTCCTGAAAAACCCCCTTTGCCCCAAAGGGGCCCTTTGAATCAGTAATTTTTTGGGGCCATTGAGCTTTTTTTTCAATGATTTTTATCGAAAAATTTAAAGCTGAAAGAAATTTTTTTTCTACTCCAGGGTTAAATTTGGGGTTTTAAGGATAAAAAAAGTACACAAAATTAAGCAAGTTCATAATTTTTCACAAGTCACTCACCTTCCCCCCTTTCCCCTCTTCCTTTCCCCCTCTCTCTCTCTCCCTCTCTCTCCTCTCCCCCCCTCTCTCTCTTTTCTGTCTCTCTCTCTCGTCTTTTCTCTTCTCTCCATACCCTCTTCAAAAACCAAAAAACACACCCCACACAACACACACACACACACACACACACAACACACACACATTACAAAAACACAAACAATTCGCTTTCACACCAGGGTAAAAAACCCTCGCCCCCCCGCCCCGCCCCCCGGGGCCCACGCACACACACAAACACCTACACATACACACACCACACCACACACACCACAACACACACACACACACACACACACCAAAACACAAAACCCCGTGGCGGGGGGCGCGCACATTTCACACCAAAAAACACTCTCTCTTCCCCCTCTTTCCTCTCTCTTCTTTCTCTGTCTGTCTTCTGTCTGTCTGTTGTATGTTGTCTGTCTGTTCTCTCTTCTTTTCTCTCTCTTCTTCCCTATAAAATCGCTGATTTGTCATTGTCTGTCTGTCTGTTGTCTGCTCCTCGTCTTCTGTCTCTCTGTCCTGTCTCTCTGTCTCTGTCTTCTTGTCTCTCTCTGTTTCTGTCTCTGTCTCTGTCTCTGTCTCTGTCTCCTGTCTCTCTCTCTCTCTTCTCTTTTTTTTGTCTCTCTCTAACCCTCTAAAACAGCTGATTTGCTCTTGTCGTCTGTCTGTTGTCTCTGTCTTTCTCTGTCTCTGTTTCTCTCTCTCTCTTTCTCTCTTAAGCCTCTAAATTAGCTGATTTCTCATTGTCTGTCTGTCTGTCTGTCTGTCTGTCTGGTTTTCTTCTCTCTCTCTCTCTCTTTTCTTTTCTCTCTGTCTCTCTCTAAGCCTCAAAAATCAGCTGATTTGTCATTGTTGTTGTCTGTCGTCTGTCTCTTTCTGTCTCTCTCGCTCTTTTTCCCCCTCTCTTCTGTTCCTTGTCTTCTTCCCTCTCTCTTCTTTCCCCCGGGGTCTCTCTCCCCTCTCAGCCCTTAAATCGGTGATTTGCTCATTGTCTTCTGTTGCCTGTTGTCGTCTGCTTGTCTGTCTGTCTGTCTGTCTGTTTTTCTCTCCTCTCTCTCTCTCTGCTTTTCTGTCTTCTTTTTCTGCTTTCTCTTCTCTCTCTTCTCTAAGCCTCTAAAATCAGCTGTTTTTGCTCATTTGTCTGTCTGTCTGTCTTTTGTCTGTCTGTCGTCTGTCTTCTGTCTTTCTCTCTCTTTCTCTCTTTTCTCTCTCTTTTTTAAGCCTCTAAAATCAGCTGTTTGTCTTTGTCTGGTGTCTGTCTGCCTCTCTGTCTCTGTCTCTGTCTCTCGTTTTCTCTCTCTCTGTTCTCTCTCTGTCTCTCTTTTGTCTCTTCTTTTTCTCTTTTTTTTCCTTCTCTTTTTCCTCTCTCTCTCTCTTTTCTCTCTCTCTCCCCTTCTCTCTCTCTCAGCCTCTAAAATCAGCTGATTTGCTTTTGGGTTTTTTATGGTTCAACCATCTCCTCCCCTTTCCGTTTTTTTTATGTGACCCGGGCCCAAAGGGCCCCAAAATTTTTGGGGGTTATTTTTACCCAAGCCCCCCCCCCCCCCCCTTTTTTTTTTTTCTTAAACCCCTTTCTGGGGGGGGGGCCCTTTTGTTGTAATATCTAAAAACTTTATAATAACAGTGTTAAACTGAGTCGGGGCCCTTTAAAAACCGCTAGTAAAAAAAGAAATTGGGTTTTTTATTTTACAAATTTACTTTGAAAAATTTTTTTTCCCTTTAAAAAAGAAGGTTGTTTTCACCTCAAACCCTTTTCCCAAAATTATAAAATACCATAAAATTAAGTGAATGTACGTAAGCTTTAAAGGAAGGGGCCCGTCAAAATCTTATAAAATATTCTTTATATTAAATATTTTGACGATTTTGAATAATTAGCGGGGGGTTTTTCAATCTTTTTCAAAAAATTATAAATAAAACCCGGGTCTTATGAGATTGCAAAAATTGTTTAATGTTTAAAAATCGGCCCCAGCCGCCGTGGCGAAGGGGTTTAAAGCGTCGTGGACTTCCGGTTGGGGGTGGTGGGGTTCAAATTTCCCCAAAAAAAGAGTCTTGGGGGTTTTTTTCTGCCCGCCCGGGGCTTCACCCCCAAAAATTGGGGATTTTGCTGGGGCCCCTTTTTTGGGGGAAGACTGGGCCCACCGGTCGAGTTTCTTTCCATTAATGGATGCGTTTCTGAGAGGGGTTTTCTAAAATTTTTCCGGGCCAAAAACTGCGGGTTCCCTTATTCTCGGGCCCTGGTTGGACGCGGGATATATTATGAAAAAAAACGTAGGGGTTTTGCCTTTTTCTGTAGTCTCAGCCCGAAAGGGGAAAATTTTTTAGCATAGTCTTAAAAAAAATCCTCATTCTCATTGATCAGCAAAAAAAAAAATGTCTCAGATTTTTGGGGCCCTTCATGCCCTGCTTCATGGGTGACCTCGTTCGATGTCCTCTCCATTTCTATAAATTTGGGGTTTTGGGTTTTCCGTCGGGGTCCCCGGTATGGGGCGAGTCCGGGGGGGCTGTTTTTGGAGGGAAAGGGGGGGCGCCCTCCGGGGACGGCTAACTCACGCCGGCTCCTCGACTAAGCAATTATTGTTTTCAGGGGGGGGGTTAGAAAGGTTTTGTCCTGCGTTTGTTAGATCAGAAAAGGCGCCATGAACACCCCCAAGTGACCGGGCCCCCCCGTTTTCAGTGTCTCCTCCGGTGGGTTTTTTCCCCTTTCGATTCTTGGGCATTGAATGTCCCTGTGGTTGCCCCGGGGTGGAGTGGGGCGGGGGCCCCAAAGGCTGTGGCTGTGGGGGGGGGTTTTCGGAATGGCGGCGTGGGTTTCACTGCCTCTGAAAGGGGGCGCAGAGGTTGGTTTTTTTAAAAATTTAAATATTTTATTAAAATTTTTTTTAAATTTATATTTTTATATTGTAAATGGAAACATTTACCCTGCCTGAGAAAACGATCTAAAACAACGTGGGGGGAGGAGAATGGAGAAAGTACACGAAAAAACAAGACAGTACAAGCGTAATTATTGTTTGATTAATGTACCAAAAAAGGAAAACCCCCAAGGAAACCGGTTTTTTCCAAAAAATCGCTAAATTTTATTGTTGATTAAAGTACACAAAAAGAAAGACGTACAAAAAAGCTAATTTTGTTTTATTAAAGTACACAAAAAGAAAAGAAAACAAAAAAAAAAACAAATCGCTAATTTTGTTGATTAATTTTACAAAAAAGAAAAGACATACAAGTGCTAAATTTTTTTGGGGGTTGAATTTTTTTAAAGTACAGAAAAGAAAAGACGTGCAAGTCGCTAATTGTTGTTGATTAATGTACACAAAAAGAAAAAGAAACCAAAAAAATTTTTCCCGGTTCCCGCTAATTGTGTTGATTAATTACAAAAAGAAAAAAGTACAAGTGTTTTGGTTTTTCTTGAAAAAAAAGGGCAAATGCTAATTGTTTTTTATTAATTTTACTTAAAAAGAAAAGACAGGCAAGTCGTAATTTTTTTTGATTAATTTTCAAAAAAAAAAAGCGTGAAATCCCCTTGTTTTTTTAAAGACAAAAAAGAAAAGTTTTTTGCAAGTGGGGAAAATTTTGGTTTAAATTTAACTTTTCATTGGGGGGGGTAATTAAATTTTTTCTTTTTTAAATGGGTATTTCATTTTAAAGGGAAAAGTATTGAGATGTTTCAGTGGGAAAATAGTGCAATTTGGGGGGGGATTTCATTAAAAGGGAAAAAGTTTGAGTTGTTTCAGTGGGGAAAAAATGTGCAATTGACGTATTTCATTTAAAAGGGAAAATATTGAGATGTTTTGTGGAAGATTTTAATTATGTGAAAAATTGGGGGGGATTTCCTTTTAAAGGGGGGAAATATTGAGATGTATCAGTGGAAGATATGTGCAATTGACGTCATTAGTGTAACAGGGCTTCATGTCAAAAGAATTGAAAAACGGTTACAGCGTACCCCAAAAAAATAAAAAAACTATTTTTTTTTACATTGGTTTTGTTCACTATAGGACAGCCATTTGTTTCTAAATCATAAAAATAATAAGTTTCTATCAAACAGCATGCTTTTTTTTTTCTCACCTATATTTCAATTAAATCTGAAACCTAAAATTAAAAGGTTTTAAAAAAATTTTTGTCTGTAAGTGTAAAAAACAAAAAAAAAAACCTCTGTTTATAACAATTGCATGGTTTTAAAGCTGTTATAGCCCCGCCCCATCGCCCAAAGGTCCTTTTTGAGGGCTGTTACCACGTTGAAAATAACTTCAAGTCATTGAAAAAAAAAACATTTATTCACACAAACCCCTTTAAAACATATCTTTCCCAAAAAAAAAAACCACGTAGATTGTGTTAACGATCTTTCTTCGTTAAAAACTTTTGACTTTTTGGAAAATGTTAATCTCTCTCAGATATTAAAAAAATTTTACATCAGGTGGGACATCTTGAAAAGGTTTTCATGGAGTCTGTATAAGTGTTTATATCTCAAATCGTGCAAGCCCAACACTCTAAAAGGATATCCTTCCCCCCCCCCCAAAAGTGAGTTACTTGACATGGGAAAACCCGGATTTCTTCACCTTTTTAAAAAGACAAGAATGGGTGAAAAACCCGAATGGCTTGTTTTGAAAAAAGGCAAAAAAATGTTTTTTCTTTACAGCCGCCTCAGGAAACAGGGTTTAAAAAACGCTTTTAGGGGGGGGACGGATTTAAAACCCAGTTTTTTATCCATCTGCGAGTCCCATCCCTCTTGCCAGAGGTCTCTGCTTCAGTCTGGGCTTTTGGGTTTCAGTCAGTGTGAGGGATAGACAGTCTGCTCAAACCTTTCTTTGGGGGCAATCTTGGAAAGTTTATCAACCATTTCGTTCCCCTTGAATGCCTACATGGCGGGGGAACCCCCAGAAAAAAACCTATGTTTTTCCCTTTCTAAAATTTAGTGAGGTTTTTACAGTTCAAACCCAACTTTAGCAGGTGGAGTGCTCGGGGTTTACGTAATTTAAATTCAAAGTGTGATAACGTAAAAAGTGAAAAATTTTAAAGCCTCTTTCAACATGATAAAATTTTCAATATTTTTTTTTTCTCTCCTCTCTCTCTCTTTTTTCACACACCCCACACACACAACACACACCACACACACACACACACACAAAAGAGAAAAAGAAAGGGGAAGGGGTAGAAGAGGGGAAAGAAGAAGAGGAGGGGAGAGGTAAAGAGAGAGAAAGGGGGAGAGGAAAGAGAGGAGGGGAGAGCGAAAAGAGAGGGAGAGAGAGGAGGAGAGAGAGAGAGAAGAGGAAGGGGGAGAGAGAGAAAAGGAGAGAGAGAGAGAGAAATGAGAGGAGGGAGGGAGGGATACGAATACGTTTACGAATGGATTTTTTTGGGGGGTAGAATGCAGAAGCTGATGATTTTTTTTTTTAAAGGAGAGAGAGAGAGAGAGAGGGGAGAGACGGGGAAGAGAGAGGAGAGAGAGAAAAGGGAAGGTCCGACGAGGGAGGGGGGGCCCGAGAGATACTGGGTAACGGGGGCAGCGAAGAATGGAAAAAGGTGGTCAGTATAAAAGGGGGACGATGAGTAAGGTGGTCAGTTACAATGACAGTGATCAAAGGGTTTGGTCAGTTTTGAAGACGTTGATGCAAGGGGGTTTCGTATGAATGACAGTGTTTAAAGGTGGTCAGTTAGAATGCGATGAGGAAAGGGTGGTCAGTATACAATAAACATGAAAAAAGGGGTTGGTCGGTTTTGAATGACGATGATGCAAGGTGGTCGTATAGAATGCCCAGTGATCTAAGGTGGTCAGTATAAAAATAAACGGTAAAAAAAAGGGGGGTCAGTTAAAGAAGGGACCGGGTGTTTTTTCTTTTTGATGGTCAGTATAGAATGACGGTGTTTAAAGGTGGTCGGGTTTTAGAATGACGGTAATGTAAGGGGGTCAGTATAGAATGACGGTAATTAAGGTGGTCAGTTTTAGAAGACGGAATTGGTGGGAGTTGGGGGGATCTAAGGTGGTCAGTATAGGGGGGACGGTGTTTTAAGGGTTTGGTCAGTTTTTGGGGGGACAGTGATCAAAGGGGGGCCCGTATAGAATGCCCGGTGATGAAAGGTGGTCAGTATAGAAGGGACAGTGATAAGGGGGCCAGTTTTAAAAAGACCGGGGGATTGTCAGAAGGTGGTCATTTATAGATGACATAGGGGGTTGGATAAAACCTTTGTAGGTGGTCAGTATAAAATGACAGTGATTTTGGGGGGTCAGTATAGAAGGGACAGTGATGAAAGGTGGTCGTTTTTGAATGACGTGTTTCTGTGGTGGTCAGTTTTGAATGACAGTGATGTAAGGTGGTCAGTGGGGGAATTTACAGGGGTTTTTGGTGGTCAGTATAAATGACATTTGTTTAAAGGTGGTCAGTATAGAATGCAGTGATTGTGGGGTCGGGTATAGAATGACGGTGATCTAAGGGGGTAAAGTATAGAATGACAGTGATCTGGGTGGTGCTTTTCAAGGGTTAAAGAATGACAGTGATCTAAGGGGGTCGTTAGAAATGACAAGGTGATGTAAGGGGGGTTTTTAAAACGGGTTTTAAGGGGATTAAAAACAGTGATCTAAGGTGGTCAGTAAAAAATTTTGACGGTGACCCTTTTGGGCGCGAAGGGGGGTGTTGGTAAAGAAGGGCTTAAGGGGAATGTCTTTTTGGGGGTTCGTAAAGTTGGGGGACGGGCCTATTTTAAATTTTGGGCATGTAAGGGGGTTTTTTGGGGCGGGGGCGTTTTTTGGGGCCCCGGTTGGGGGCGGCGGCGCTGGGGGGTGTGTGTGTGTGTGTGTGTGTGTGTGTGGGGGGGGCGCGCGCGTTTTTTAAAAAAAAGGGAAAAAAAAACCTGTTTTGGTGCTACAGACATCTAGCAGTGTAATTTTTTACCTCCACTGAAATCTACTGTTTGTAGATACCACACGAAAACAAAAAACAAAAAACGAATGTGAATACAAATAAAACATAAAAAAATCCCGAAACCCCACATAACATCACCAAAATCCCCAACACAAACACAAACACAAACACAACACACGCACGCACGCAAAAAACGCAACCCCCCCCCACCCCCAACCAAAAACCCCACACACCACAAAAACTATGCACACATGCATTTTATACGGGACACATGCAAAGTGCACGGACGCCCCAAAAACTTTTAACATACACGTCCACACGCACAGAGAGAGAGGGGGGGAAGGGGGATTTGAGGAGAGAGAGGGGGAGAAAGGGGAGAAAACGGGGGAAAATGGGGGTAGGGAAAGGGGAGAAAGGGGAAAAAAACATTTGCATGATGGGTGGGCGTTTTCGCCAGCATGGGTTTTTTTATGTGTCATGCTAGTAACGTTCGTAAGTGCATATGCGCCCCCTCGTGCCTCGAAATTTGGTTAACAAAATGAAAACCCCAATAAAAAAAGGTGTATTTTCCGGGGGTTTTTTGAATTTCAAATTTGGTTTTTGGGGCTTTTTTTGGGACATGAATGAAGACATTATCACCACATCATGTGGTTGTAGTTTGCTCCCTGACTCACAATTGCTGTTGCTTTTTACATGAATGAAGACATTACCCCAAAAATCATGTGGTTGTAGGGTTTGCTGCCTAAACTCACAATTGCTGTTGCTTCACATGAATGAAGAAAATTACACCACCACCCCCAAATTGGGGCCGTTTTTGTTTGTTTTTGCTGCCTGACGTACAATTGTTCTCGCAACACAAACTAGGCAGTCAGGATTTTCGAGAAGAAAACTCACAACAGATGATAAGGGAAAAAAAGGTGAAAAATTAGAAAAAAACATAAAACCCTACGACAGATGATAACGGAAAAAGGGGTGAAAAAATTAGAAGAAACAAAAAAATCACGGGACGACAGATGATAACGGAAAAAGAGTGAAAAATTAGAAGAAAATAAAACTCACTACGACAGATGATAAGGGAAAAAAGAGATGAAAAATTGAAGAAACATAAAACTCACAACAATGATAACGGAAAAAGAGATAAAAAAATTTAAAAAGAAAAAAAACTCACAACAGTTTGAAAGGGAAAAAGGTAAAAAAATTAGAAGAAAAAAAAAAAAATAAACAACAGATGATAACGGAAAAAAGGGGTAAAAAATTAGAAAAAACCATAAAAATAAACACGATGATAACGGAAAAAGGGAGA
>JAMYXO010006986.1:0-12754 GCA_033310375.1 Conus canariensis | reverse complement strand
GAAAAAATATTTTCCATTTTTTCATGTTTTTTTTTTTAAAAAAAACAAATAAAAATTTCTTTTATTTTTCCTTTTGGTTTTTTTTGGGGTTTACGTCGGTTTTGTTTTTAAAATTTAAAAAGTTTCTTTTTATTTTTTTTTTGAAAAATCGATTTTTTTTGTTTCGTGTATTTACCAAAACCCAAACCCCCCCCCAAAACCCCAAAAAACCCCCCCAAAAAAAATTTTTTTTCCCTTATTTTTTATTTTTTTTTTAAAACCCCATTCCCATTTTTCCATGAAAGGGGCCCAAAACCCATCTCCTTCATTCTCCATTTCTACAAGAAATTTAAAAAATCATGTTCTAAAACCCAAAAAATTCTTTTTTTCTTTTAAAAAAGCTATTTTTAAAAAATCCCCCCATTTTTTCCCCGGGGGAACCTTGAAAAAAAAGTCCCCCTTCTTTAAAAACCTCCAGCCCTTTTTAAAAAAAATTTAAATTTACTTTTCCCGGTTGGGGGTTTTGGGGGGGGTTGGGTTTTTGGGGGGTTTTTGGGGGGAAAAAAACCCAAGGGGGGAGGGGGGCCATAAAATCTTTTCCTGTCCCCAAAGGGGAAAATTAGTTTTGGGGCCGTTTTTTGCTAAAAAAAATGGGTTAAAAAATCTATTCCGGTATATTCTTTTTTTCAGGGTAAAAAAAAAAAAAAAAAATTTTTCCGGGGGGGATTTTCGATTTAAAAAAAGGCGGGGGTTTTTGCTTTAAAAAAAAACCTTTGCCCTTAAAAAAATTTCTTTTTTCCCCCTCTTTTTTTTTTTGTGGGGGTTTTAAACCTGATTAAAAATGTCAAAATTTTTCCAATTTTCAAAAAAAACGGAAAAATTAAAAAATCCCCCCAAAAAAAGGTTTCAAAAATTCTCTCTCCCCCCCCAACCTTCACCCCCATTTTCTTTCCCGAAAGGGATTCGAAAAAAAAAAAAAAAAATTTTTTTTTTTTTTTTTTTTTTTTTTCCCCTATGGGTCGTTTGGGGAGCATAAACCTTTTTCCCAACCCTTTTAATTTTAAAAAAGGAACTTTTTACTTGATATTCGGGGGGACGTTTCATGGGTTCTTGGGGGGGCCCCTTTGGAACTGGGGGTTAACCTTTCCGGGGAAAAAAAAATTTTTTTGGGGATTTGGGAAATTATTTTCCCCTTTTTGGCTTTTGGCCCCTTTTTTTCCCCCTGGTTTGGGGGCGTTTGGGGTTTTCCCCCCCCAACGGGTTTTTTTCCCATGTGTTTTTTTTCCCACTTCCCTGGGGGTTTAGGCGTTTTCCTTGTTTTTAAAAATTTTAAAATCAAAATTTTTTGTTTTTTTTTAAAATTTCGGGGGAAAAATTTTTAGATGCCCTTTTTTCCCTTTCTTTTTTTTTAAAAAAACCCGGGGGACATTTTTCAAAGAAAAAAAGGAACCTCGAAAATTTAAATCCAAAAACCAATAAAAAAAAAAAAAAAAAGGGTTGGGGGTTTTTACCCTTTTGGGAAAAGGGCCCGTTTTAAAAAAACGGGGGGGGGTTTACCTTTTTGGAAACCCCCCAAAAAAGAAAAAAACAGAGGAATTCTTTTTTAAAACTTCCCGGGGAAGGGGGATAAAAAAAAAAAAAAAAAAAAACCTGGGGGCCAAAGGGGACCCCCAAAGGGCCGGGGGCCCTTTTTCCAAAAAGGGGGAAAGGGGGGGGGGGGGGGGGACGAGGGTTTTTGGGGAGGAAAAAAAAACCCCCCAATTTTAAAGCCCCCAAAAAAAAAGGGGCCCGCGGGGCCCCTTTTTTTTCGTCCGGGGTTTTCTTTGGGCCCGGGGAAAAAGGGGAACTCCTGGGGGCCCTTTCCCCTCCGGGGGCCGTTTTTTTTCCCTTTTCCCCCTTAAAAAAAACCATTTTTTCCGACGGGAAAAAAAAAAACCTTTGGGGAAAAAGGGGCCCTTTTTTTTTTTTGGGGGTCTGGGGGGGAAGGGCCGAGGGGCCCCCTGGATTTTGGGACCCCCTTTGCCGGACGGGGTTTTGGGGGAATCGGGGGAATTTTTTTCTTTTTTTTTTTTTTCCTGGGGGGAGGGGGGGGGCCCCCGGCCCCCCCAAATTCCCTTGTTTTTTTCTTTTTGGGCCTTTTTTTTCCTTTTTTCCCCTTTTTTGGTTTTTCCCCACTTGTTTAGATTTTGGAATTTTGTTTTTTACAGGGTCGCCCCCATTCTTTTTCTTTTGTTTTTTCTTTTTTTTTTTTTCCTTTTTCGCCCCCCCCCCCTGTTTTTCCCCCCCTTTGGGACTTCCCCCCCATTTTTAAAAAGCGGGAAAAGGAAAGCTGGAAAAATCCGGGTTTTATTTTTTCCTTTTCCCCCTTTTTTCCTTTTTTTTTCTTTTTTGGGGTTCTTTTGCCCTCTGGTTTGCCTCTTTTTTTCACGTTTTTTTTTTTCTTTTAAAAAACTTTTTTTTGGGTTTTGTTTTTGGGGCATTTTTTTTTTGGGGAGTTTTTTGCTTTTTTTTTTGCTGTAAATTTTCCACTGCCCCCCACTTTTTCATTTCCTTTTTTTTGTTTTCCGGGGGCATTTTTTTTTTTCTTTTTTGGCCCGGGGCGACTTTTACCCCCCTTTTTTGGGGTTGAAAACCTTTTTGGGAAAGCTTTTGTTTTGGGCCCTTTTTTTAATGGGGGCATTTTGGAAAAAAAACCCACGAAAAAACCTGGGTTTTTTTTTTTGGGCGCCAAACTTTTTGCCCCCCCTTTAAAGGGTTTAAAGATTTTTTGGTTTGTAAAAGGGGGGGGCCCAAAAACCTTTTTCATTTTGGGAGGAATCAAAGGGGGGCGGTGGGGAATTTTCCCAAAAAACAAAAAAACCAAAAAGGGACAAAAATTTGGGGTCTCCCGGGTTTTTTAAAATTTTTTTCAAATTTTACTTTTTTGGTTTTCCATTTGGTTTTCTGTTTTGGGTTTTGGGTTTTAATTGTCGGAGGGGCCCATTTTTAAACCACCGTTTTTTTTTTGGGGACTGGGCCTTTCGGGAAAAAGCCCCGCTTTTCCACATTTTGGGGGGTTTGGGGGGGCCCGGGGTTTTTCTTCCCCTTTTGGGGGACCCCATTTTAAGGAAAGGGGGAAAGGGGTTTAAATTTTTCCAAAAATTTTTGAAAGACAAAAAAAAACCCCGGCGCCCCAAAAGGTTAAGGGGGCCCCTTCCCCAGAAAAAAAACTTTTCTGGCTTTTTTCAAAAGGGGGGAAAAGGGGTAGATTTTTCCCCAAATTCCCCCCTGATTTTTTTAAACCAAAAAACAACCGGGGGGGGGGGGGGAAACTATACTCCCTTTTTCCTTTGGCCTTTCCCGTTTTCCGGGGGGGCCCCCAACCCCCCAGCCCCCCAAAAACCCGGGAAAGGTTTAAGGGGGGTGGGACTTTTCAAAGGGGGGAAATTTTATTTTTCGGGGTTTTTTTAAAAAAAAAATTTTAGGGGGTTGGGAAAAAAAAAAAAAAAAGCCTTTGGGTCAACGGCTTGTGCGGGGGGAAAAAAAAAAAAAACCCCGTCAGTAAAAAAAAAAACGGGCCTAAAACTTTTCGGCCCAGGGGGGTTGGGGGGAACCCCCCCCCCAAAAAAACAAAAAAAAAAAAAAACGCGTTTTGCACGGGGGCCGGGCCCCCTTTCCCGGCTCCCCCAAAAATTCCCAAAGTTTTTTGGTTTTCCAAAAATTTGGCCCCCCACATCCCTTTTGTTTTTTGGTTGATAACCCTTTGGGGCCCAAAAAAAAACCCCACCCCCTTTGGCCTTTTGGTTTGTTAAAAAAAAAATTTTTCCTTTAAAAATTTAAAGGGGCACCCCCCCCCAGGGCCCTTTTTTTTCCTGGGGGCCCCAAATTTTTGTTTAAAAAATCCCAATCCTTGTTTTTTAATCTTTTGGGGGGACGGGTTTCTTAATCGTATTTTTTATGGCAGGGGCATCCCCTTGTCTTTTTTTGGGGAAAAATTTTAAAAATTTAAAAATGAAAACACAGGGGCCTTTGGGGTCCGTTTACAAAAAAAAAGGGGAAAATAAAAAGGGGGAACAGGGGGAGGGGGAAAAGGAAAAAAAAAGGGCAGGGAAAAAAAAAAAAAAAAAAAAAGGGGAAAAGGCAGAGGGCCCCCGGCCCCCCCCCCCCCGGGCCCCCCCCGCCCCCCCCCCCCCCCCCCCAAGGCCCCCCCCCCCCCCAAGCCCCCCCCCCGGGCCCCCCCCCGGGGGAAAAAACCCCCAATAAAAAAAATTGGCTTTTCCTCGGCCTAACCCCTTTTGGGCTGCCTGGCTTGGGGTTCCCCGCCCCTGGGGGGGGGCCCGGGGGTCACCCCCCCCCCTTTTTGGTGTTTTTTTTTTTAAAATTTTCTTTAACTTTTTGGGTTTCAAAAAGATTTTGCAGGTTTGGGGAGGGGAATTTAATTTTGCGGGGACGGGGGATTTTGGGCCCTTTATTGGGTTTTGGGGGGGAAAGGGGGGGGTTTTTTATTTGGGTTTTTTTAGGGGTTCTTTTTTAAGGGGGGTTTTTGGGAAAAGTGGGGGCCCACTTTTGGGGGCCACAAACGAAGGGGGAAAAAAAATTTAAAACATGGAAAAAACCAAAAAAAAAAAATTAATTCTTGGGGAAAAATTGAAATTTCCCAAAAAAAGCAAGAAGAACCCAATTTTTTTTCAAAAAATGGTGATTTTTTAAAAAAAAAAAAAAAGGTCGTTCTTACATTTTTCATTTTGGGGATTTTTTCCTTTCGGGGTTTTTTCCCCTTTTAAACCCTTTTCACTTTTTTGGTAAAAAAAATTTTTTTTTCAATGAAACCCCATGACTGTTTGTACTCAAAAAAATTCAATTTTTCAGCCCCCCCCCTCACCCATTGGGGGGGCCCAAAAAAAAAACCGGGTTAAAAAGGGGGGGGGGAATTTTTATTTTTTTTTTTTAAATTTGCCCCCAATCGGAGGGTCGGGAAAAGGGGTTGGGTTTTTGGAAAAAAGAAAAAAAAACCTTTCCCCCTTTTTTTAACCTTTTTAAAAAAGGGGAACTAAAATGAAAAACATCAACAAGTTTTAAGGGCCCCAAATGGGAAAAAAAAAAATTGGGTTTTTAAAGGAAGGGACAAAAATTTTACGGCCCCCCCCCCCCCCCAACCCGGGTCCCCAAATTCAGTGCCCCATTTAATTGTACAGGGGGGACAAAAAGGAATAGGGGCATTTTTTTCCCAACCAAAAGTCCATTTTAAAACCTAAAATTTTAACGGGTTAAAAGGGGGGGAAAAACCGGCCCAAAAAAAGGGAAAAAAAAAAATTCCCCCAAAAAAAAAACCCAAAAAAACCCGGTATAAAAAAAAAAAATCCTTTTTTTTTTTTCTTTTAAAATCCCACAAGGGGAATTCGGGGGGGCTCCTTTTTTTCCCGGGGTTTGGTAAAATTTCATTTTTTTTTCTTTTTAAAAGTTGGGGGGGACATTTTTTACACTCTTTTAGCGGGGACCTGTTAAAAAAAAAAAAATTCCAAAATCAAAAAACCCTTTTTTTGATTTTTTTTAGCAAAAGGGGGATTTTGAGGGGATTTGTTTTTTTCCCTTTTTGGGGAAAAATGGGGCCCTTATATTACAAATTTTCTGAAAAAAAAATTTTGAAAAAGGTTTAAAAAGATGTAAAAAAAAAATTTTTAATTTTTTGGGAGCCTTTTTAAAAAAACTCCCCCCCCCCCCCCCCCCCCCCCCCCTCTCTCTTTTTCTCTCTGCTGGGGGGTTAAAAAAGGTTTTTTTCGTTTTTCCCAAAAAGGGGGGGACTTGCCCCACAAAAGGCGGGGCCGGGGAACTTTTTTGGGGGGGCACGGGGGGCCGGGAAAGAGAGGGGGCAATTTAAAAAAAGCCCTCCCTTCTTTCCCCGGGGGGGGGGAAAAGGTTAAACCTTTGGGGCCCCCCAAAAGGGGGGGCATCCCCCCAAAAAAAGCCGTACCCCAAGGGGGGGGGGACGGGGCCCCTGCGGAAAGGGAAAACGGGGGGGGGGAACCACGACGGGCCGGGGGCCCCCCACGGTGATTTCCCCCCCGGGGACCCAGCCCGGGGGACTACGGGGGGGGAAAAGGGGCAAAATTTGACTACCCCGGGAGCACCCACGGGGGGGGATTTAGGGCCAGGGGGAAAAGGGCCGGGGGGGGGATTGGGTTTGCACCCGGGTTTTTTTGGGACTACCCGAGCAGCCCCCGGGGGGGAAATTTACGCCGAAAAGGAAAGGGGGAAACCGGGTTGGGACTCCCGGCCCGGAAAAGGCGCAGGGGGGGGACTTTTTGGCCGGGGCACCCCCCGGTTTGGACTAGGGGCCCAGGAAAGCAGGGTTTGGGAACTACCCCCCCCCCAAAAGCGGGCCCCGGGGGGGGGATTTTAGGGGAGGGGGGGACGGCCCCCGGGGGGGACTAGGGGCCAAAGCACAGGGGTTGGGACCCCCGGGCCGGGGGGCGGGGCCCGGGGGGGACTAGGGCCGGAGCAAGAAAGGGGTAAATTTACGCCGAGAAAGGCACGGGGGGGGGATTTTGGGAAGGGTCGGGCCAAGCACGGGGGGGGGAACCTTAACCCCAAAAGGCAGCCCCGGGTGGATTTAAGGGAAGGGGGGGGAAAAGGCACGGGGATTTCCCGGCCAAACCCGCACGGGGGAATTTTAGGGGACGTGGGAAACCCGGGAAACCGGGTAAACCCCCCCAGGAAAGGCCCCCAACGGTGGACCCCCGCCGAGCACCCCACGGGTGGGATTTTTAGGGACGGGAAAAGGAAAAGGGGGAATTTACGCCGGAAAGGAAACAGTGCCTACGGGGGGGGAAAAGGCGGGGAAACGGGGGGGGGGATACGGACAAAAGGGAAAACCCCCCCCCAACCACCGGGGGGGGGGGAAACCAACCCCAAAAAAAAACCTTTTGGGCCGGGGCCCCCCCCCCCCTTTCCCCGGGGGATCCCCCGGGGAAAAAAAAACCTCGCTAAACCTTTTGGCCAGAAAAAAAAGGGGGTAAAAACACGGGGGGCCCCGGCTCCCCCCAACCGGGAGGGGGGGTTTCCCCCGGGTTTCCGGGGGTTTCACTTTTTGTTTCGGCTTTTTCCCCCAAAAGGGGGGCTTTTCCCAAGGCCCCCCCACCCCTTTGCCCCCCCGTGCCCCAAAAGGGAAAGGGGGGTTCAGGGCCCGGGTTTTCAAACTTTTTTTCCCCTTTGAGGGGGGGGGGGGGACTTCCCAGGGGGACAGGGGGGCCGTCGGGCCCTCTTTGCTGAAAAGGGGGGAGGGGGGCCCAACGGGACCCCACAGATTTAAAAAAAAAAAGGTTTCCCAAGGGTTTTTTTTTTGCGTGCTTAGTGCCCCAGTTGGGAAGAGCTTTTATGACAGACAAAAAAAATTTTCGTTTCCTTTTTAAAAAAAAAAGGGGGGGACGGGGGGAGGGGGGACTTTTTTCAAAAATTTCGGGTTTTTCTTTTTTTTTTAAAAAATTATAGTTTTTAAAAAAATTTGCTTTGAAAAAAATTTTCCAATTGATTTTTTCTTTTTTTTTAAAAATTTTTGCCCCGCGTTTTAGGGGTTTTTGTTTTTTGTTTAAAACAAAAAAACCTTTTCCTTGCCCATTTCTTTTTTGGAATTGAAAAAAAAATTTTATTTTCCCCAAAATTTTAGGGTTTTAAAATTTCAGTGCCCCCTTCCCAAAAAAAAAAAATTTTTCACCCCCCAAAGGCCCGGCATTTTTTCAGGTGGTTTTCTAAATCCTTTGGAAAAAAACCTTTTTTTTTTTTTCAGTTTTTATGGGGAAAAGAAGGAAAAAAAAAACCGGGAAAATTTTGAAAATTTTTTTGGCTATTTTCCGGGGTTTAAAATTTAAAAAAAAAAAAAGGATTTTTTTGGGAATTTAATTGTTTTAAATAAAAAAAAATTGGGTTTTGGGCCTTTTTCTTGCTTTTATTTTTTTCCCGGGAAAGGGGGGCCCAACCCCAAAAATTTTCCTTTACAAAATTTAAAAAAAAAAAAATTTGGTATTTAAATTTTAACTTGAAGAAAAAATTTAAGGGGTTGGAAAAATTACTGATGTTTGGGGGGTATTTTTTTAGGGGTTATTTGGTGACTTTTAAAATCCCCAAAAAAACCGGGGTGGGGACCCCAAAAAGGTTTTGGGAAGGGAAAAGATTTTTTGAAAAAAAAAAATTATTTTCCCAGCAGGGATTTTTTGGGAGGTAATAAAGGGGTTTGGCGGGGGGGTGCGCCCACGCTGTTGTAAAGTTTTTAGTATCATTAAAAAAATTTTGGGAAAAAAAATTCCCTACTAAAATTTTTTCCTTAAATTTGGGGTTGTTTTTATTTAAATTTTTTTAAAGGGGATCTTTTTTGGAAAAAGGAAAGGGGTTGATGGGGGGAATTTTTATTTTTGGGTTTTTTCTCAATTTTTGAAAAAATTTGGTGTTTAAAATTAAATTTTTTTTTAAGGTATCGGGATGAGGTTTTTTAAAAAAACTTATTTTTAATTTTTAAACAGGGGTTTTGGTGTTTTAGTCTGTTTTTTGGGGGCTTTGGGGCCCGGGGTTGGGAAAACTTTTTTTGGGAAAAAAAAGTCTAAAAGGGAAAAAAATGAAAAAAAGGCAAAAAATTTTTTCCCAAAAACCAGGGGGGATTTTCCTTTTAAAGGGGAAAAAGGGGAAATTAAAAGGGGTCGGGTTTTGGGTTTTTTTTGGGTTAAAAAAAACTTCCCCAAAATAAACCCCTTGTTTTCTGGGGGAAATTTTTTGGAGTTTTTGGGGAAAATCGTGCGTTTTTCAAAAATTTTTTAATAAAAAAAAAATATTTTTTGAAATTTGCTTTTTAAAAATTTATTTTCCCAAAATTGGCTATTTTTTTTATTTGTGCGGGGCCAGCAGGGAAGGGTTTGAGGGAGCGGGGGGGGAAAAAATGAAAAAAAAAAAAATTGAAAAGATTTTTTTGGGATAGGGGGGAATGAAAAAAACATAAAAAAAAAAGGGGAAAAATGAAAGGGGGGAATTTTTAAAAAATTTTTTTTCGGGGGGGGGATTTTAAATTTGTTTAAAAAAAAACCCCCAAAAAAAACACCCCGAAAAAAAGGGGGGGCCTTTTTTAAAAAGAAAAAAAAAAAGATTTTTACTCGGGGAAATTTTAAAAAAAAAGTAAAAAAAAAAAAAAAAAAAAGGGGTTTTAAAAAAAAACAAAAAAATTTTTTAAAAAACGGGGAAAAACAGTAAAAACAAACAAACCCGAAAAAAAAAAAAAATTTTGGTCAGCTAAAAGGGAAAAAAAAATAAAAAAAAAAGGGAAAAAAAATTTTAATTCTTTTATAAAAATTTTAAAAAAATTAAAAAATTTTTTAAACCCAATTTGGGTTTGTTTAAACCCCCTTTTTTTTTAAAAATGTTTTTTTTTAAAAAAAAAAAAAAATTTTTGATATTTTCAGGGATCAGGAAGTTAGGGAATTTGGGGCGGGGCCCCTTAAAAAAATTGGGGTTTTGGGGAAAGGTCGAAAAAGGGGAAACCCAAATTAAATTTAAAAATTGACCCTTTTTTCCCCAGCCCAAAAAATTTTTTTAAAATTTGGTTTTGCTTTTAAATTTAAAAAAACAGGGAAAAAAAAGGGGATTTGGCCGGGGGGGGGCCAAAAAAAATTGGGTTAGCAAAAAAATTTTTAAAAAAAAAAAGGGAAAAACCCAAGGCTCTTTTTGGTTTTCCCCTTTTTTGCTTTTTTTAAATTTTCATTTTTGAAAAAGGGGGGGAAATTTTTTCCCAAAAAAGGGGAAGGGTAAAAAAACCCCAATTTCATTTTTTTTAAAAATCCTTTAAAAAAGGGGGGGGACATAAATGGGGCCGGGGGAACAATTTTTTAAAAAGGGTATGTTTTAAAACCAAAGGTTTTGGGTTATTTAAGGGAAAATTTTCCCAAAAACCATTTTAAAAACGGGAAGTTTAAACTTTTTTTGGTTGGTCGGGAAAAATGAAAAAAAAAAAGATAAAAAAGAAGAAAAAAAGGGCGGGCCCCTTTAGGGGGGGGAAAAAAAAAAAAAAAAAAAAATTTAAAAATTTTTAAACAGGGGGCCCCATTTTTTTTTTTTTTTTTAAAATTTTTTTTTGCGTTTTGGTTTGCGGGGAAAAAAAATTTTCCCTAAAAAAAAACAGAAAAAAACTTTTTTGGGGGCTTTCGTAATTTTAAAAAAAAGGTTTTTTGATTCTTTTAAAAACCGGGAAAATATTTTAGGGGGGAACCCCCTTTTTGGGGGGGAAAAATGGGGGGAAATTAAAAACCGGAAAAAAAAAAAAAAAATTTTCCCCCAAAGCTGTTGGGAGGTTTTAAAAATTTTGTTTTCGGGTTCTTTTGGGTCTTGTGTCCTTAAAAAAAAGGGTTTTGTTTTTCCCCGGGGAATTTTTTTTATTTGGGCCCCACGGGGTTTGGAAAAAAACAAGGATGGTACGGGTTTTCCTAAAAGTTATTTTCATTTTTTTTCATAAATTTTAAATTTGGAAAAATTAAAAAATTTTAGAAAGGGGAGGCGGGGGCCCCCCAAGTTTTTAAAAAAAAAGGGTTTCCCAAAAGGGGCTTTTTTGGGAAAGTTTTCCCTGTTTGGTTTTTTTTTGCGGGGTTTTGAAATGTTTTTCCCCCTTTCGGGGCCCATTTGGGTTTTTTTCCCCAAAAATTTTAAAAAAATTTTTAACTTTTTTAAAAAAAAAAGGGGAAAAGGGCGGGGACGGGGGGGACGCGGGTTAAAACGATTAATTTTTAAAAAAAAACCTTTAATTTTTTCTTTTGACCCTTCGGGGGAATGGGGGGGGGTCATGGGGGTCCGGGACTTAAAAAAAAAAGGGGTTTGGTGGGGGAAAAAAGGAAGAAAAAAAGAAAAACAAAAAAATTAAAAAAATTACCCGGGAAAAATTTATTTACAACTAATTAAAAAAAATTTTTTAATTTGGGGGGGGGGGTTTGGGGAAAAACTTTAAAAAAAAAAAAAAAAAAAGGGGGGGGGGGGGGGGGGGGGGGGGAAAGGGAGGGGGTTACAAATCTAAGGATCTTTAAAGGGAAAAAAAATTAAATTTTCCCAATTTTTAAAACCGCCCGAAAATTTTGGGGGAAAAAACTTTTTTTTGATTCGAAAAATTGGGGGCCCATTTTTTTGGAAGGGTTATGCTGCAAAAAATTCGGGGGGGTTTTATCTGGAAAAAAATTTTCCAAAAAAAGGGGGGAAAAATTTTCCCCCCATTTGAAAAATTAAAAAAAAAAAAAACGCTTCATAAAAAATACCCCCCCTTTGGGCTTTTTTTCCTCAAAAAAAAAAAGGGAAAAAAATTGGGGAAAGAAGCAGGAAAGTTTCCCCCCCACTTTACAAAACGCCCCCAAAAAAACCTAAAAAATTGGGCTTTTTAAAGTTTAATTGGGGCAAAGGGGGATTTTTAAAAAAATTCCCCTTTGGGATGGTTTTTATTTTTCGAAAAAAGGAAATATGAGATGCTTTTTAAAAAAAAGCATAAAAACGGGAAAAAAATTTGGGCAAGGGGGTGCAAAGGAAAAAAAAAATTTTCCCTTTACTAAAAAAAAAGGGGGTTGGGGGGGCTTTGGGTTTGGTTAAGGGTCGGGAAAAAATTGGGTATGTTTAATTTTTTTTTAATTTTCGGAATTAAAAAAAGATGGGGTTTAATAGGGTATTTTTCGGGGAAAAAAAACGGGGCCAAAACCCCACAGGGGGGAAGGAAAAAAAAAAAAAAAGGTTAGGGAACTGGTTTTTTTTAAAAAAAATTTAAAAAACAAAAAGCAACCGGGGAAAAACCCAAAAAAATTTATTTCCCAAAAGGTTAAAAAGGGCGAAAAATTTGGGGCAAAAGAGTTTTTGCTGGGGCAAAAGTTTTTTGGGAAACTGGGGAATTTTTTGGGTTTTTAAATGCAAAAAAAAAAATCTGGTTTATCCCCAAGGGGGGTTAAAAAAAACCCGGAATAAAGGGTAGGGTAAGGTGTTTTTTTCCCATAAAATGTTTGGGGAAAAAAATTTGAAAATAACTTTTTTTTTTAAAATTTTGTTTTTTGAAATACTAGGAATTTTTCGCAAAAAAAATGTAAAATTTTTTTTTTTTCAGGGGGGCCCTTTTTTTTTTAAAAAAAAAGAAAAAAAAGGTGTTTTTTTTGAAGGTTTTAAAAAATTTTTGGTTTGGAGGGGAAGGGGAAACCCTTTTTAAAAAGGATTTTTTCGGGGGTTTAAATTTTATTGTTTGGAAAGGCTTTCAAAAAAATTTGGGGAAAAGTTTTTTTTTTCCCCTTTGATTTAAAAAAAAAGTATCAATTTTTCTTGGGCCCTTAAATTTTAATTTTTTTTAAAATGTTTATTTTTGGTTTTAAGGGTTTTAAATTTTTGGGGAATTTTTGTCGGGACAGTCGTTTTTTTAAAGGGTTTGGGGAAATTTTTTTTTACTAAACCGGAAAAAAAAAGGATAAAAAAAAACTTTTTGTTAAATTCTAGAAAAATAAAAATTAAGGGTGGGAAAAAAAAAGGAAAAATTTTTTCCTACAGGGGGGTTTGGGTAGCAAAAAAAAACCATTAAAAAAAGGGTTTTTCCTTTTTTTTTTTTTCCTACAAAAGGACAGGGGGGGCCCCAAAATTTTTCTTTAAAGGCTTTGGGGGCGGGGTTGGGACTTTAAAAAGGGGTTGGGGTCTTTTTTAAATTTTTTCTCTCTTTTCGGGGGAACAGGGTGGGGGTCGGGGGGTGTTTTTTTTGGGGAACATAAAAAAAATTAAAAAATTTTTTTTTTAAAAACAGAAAAATTAATTTTTTCCA
>JAMYXO010006985.1:0-12754 GCA_033310375.1 Conus canariensis | reverse complement strand
ATTTTTTTTTTCAATTTTGGGGTTTTTTTGAATTTTTTCCTTTTAAAGAAAGAAAAATTTTTTTAATTGTCTTTTTTTTCCTTTTTATTTTTTCCCAATCGACCCCTTTCATTAAATTTTCCTGGTTTTTTCCCCCCCCCTTTTTATTTGTGTTTTTGTTTTTGGTTTTGTGTTGTCCCCTTTATCTTATTTTTATTATAAATTTTTTTAATTTTTAATATTTTTCATTTCAATTATTTCCCCAAACCCCCTTCTTTTAATTGTCTTTTTTAAAAAAAAAAACCAACCCAAAATAAACCCCCCAAAACAACATATACCCCCAAAGGGTGAAGGGGAAAAAAGAAAACAAATTTTCTAAACCCCTACCCCAACAACACACCACCCCCCTATATTTTTTTATTATTTATAAATATAAAATTTTAATGGTTTATTTTCTTTTTTGGTTTGTTTTTGGTTTTCATTAAACGTTTCTTTTTTTAAATGGGGGTTAAATTTTAAAAACTCTATTTTTGGGAAAAATTTTCTTAAATTTTTTTTTTTTCCCCCCTTTTTTAAACCCCAACCCCCCCCACCCAAATTTTTTCCCTTTTCCCTTTTTCCTCTTTTTTAATTTTTTTGTTTTTTTTTTTTTTATGTGTTCCTTTTTCCTTTTACATATTCCTGTTTAAACCCCAATCCCCGGGTTTTTGTGTTTTGTTTGGGTTGGTGGTGGTGGGGGTTGGTGTTTAAAAAAGGGTTTTAAAAAACCCGGGAAATTTTGGGCCTTTTAAGGGGGGGGTTGGGGGGGGTTTAATTTTTATCTTTAAAAAAGGAAATTTTGGAAAAAGGCCTTTTCGCGGGAAACCCAAACCAAAAAAATATCCCCCTTTTTCCTGGGAAAGAAAAGCCAAATTAAAAAAATTTGGTAAAAGGGAATTTTTATTTCTTTACGTTTTCAATTGGGGGAGCGTTTATATTTTTTTTAAAAAATCTACCGGGGGGGGGGGGTATAAAGGTTTTGTTTTTAAAAACAAAATCCCCACCGAGTTCTTTCAATAATTGGGGGGTTTACCCCCATTTTATTTTTAAACCCCTCTCCCAAAAATTTTCCCAAAATTCACCCTTTCCCGGTTTTGTGGGGGTTTTTGGGGCCCCGGGGAAACAACCTTTTTCTCCTCCCCGGGTTCCCTTCCTTTTCTGAAACTGGAGTTAAAAATATACCCAAAAGTAAAACAAAAAGAAGCTGGGCGGGGGAGAAAAAGGATTCTTTCCAAAAAAAAACGGCACCCCCCAAAACAGCACAACCCCCGGGAAACGGTGAACCAGTTTGGCAAAGCTTGTAAGACGGCAGAGAGCCCTGAACACAACTACCAACCTTCGACTCCATCTTCTGCTCAGCATTCACATTCAGACAAGTAACTCGAGCATGGCCGGATTAGATATACAACAAGAACACAAATATACACGGTAGAGTTTATTTATGAAAAGTCATAAGCGCTGCAATTCGAAATGACTTGTAATGCACTGATAATAACAAAGCTTCCCGTCTTATACCACTACCAAACTTTTTGGCGGGAATCTGGCTACTGTCTTTCTGCAGAGAAGTGGGAGACCGCCCATATCTCTGTCTCTGTGTTGTGTCTGCGATGCCCTTTCCATCTCTCCTTTTTTATCCCCAGCTTCACACCACCATCACCCTACTCCCACCCCCACCTCCCCAGCCAACTCCTCCCGAATTTCACTCTAAGGTCTCTCTTTCTATGTACACACACACACACACACACACACACACACACACACACAAACACACACACACACACAGGGGCGACGCGCGTGCATGCACACACATGCACATATGTAAAAGAGTACTGCACACACACACACACACACACACACACACACAACACACACACACGCACACACACGCACGCACACACACATGCACACGCACATACACACATGCGCGTGCGTCGCGTGCGCACTTAATAACGAAAAAGATATAAATAAGAAATTTTTAAAAAGTAGAGATAGGACATTAGACAGCATTATGTAAGAATACGATGACTGCACACACACACACACACACACACACACACACACACACACACACACACATATATATATATATATATATATATATATATATATATATATATATATTATATGTGTGTGTGTGTGTGTGTGTGTGTATGTGTGAGAAGCATTTGTTTCATTTTTTCCCCATTCACCCACTCAAGCATATACTGTTAGTTAGGTAGATTTATCTACCACTGCAGATATGAATGCTTATTTCCCCCTATTTCTTCAATCTAAGACATAAGAGCAAGCTTTGTTTATAATTGAATATATATATATAAATTATATATATATATATATATAATATATATATATATAGGCACACACACACACACACACACACACACACACACACACACACACACTTGGAAATATGATGTGTACGTATTGAAATAGTAAGCGTTACGAGTACAACTTACCCATCTTTTTCTTTCTTAAAAGTTATCTTATTCATACCTTAAAAACCACACATTGACGACTAAATTTGATTCTGGCACGGGTCCACGTACACACACGCACGCGTGCGGAGAGAGAGAGAGAGAGAGAGAGAGAGAGAGAGAGTCGAAGCTTCATTGTTTACAGATTGTTCCTTAAAACAAGGGTGAGTACATCCACTGGGTAAAGAACACTAAGATAAAACAAATAAAACAAAATACAAATTGTTTACACATGGCACACTGGTTTGAGGTAACATCCTTCATTTCGATATTACAGAGAGAGAGAGTGAGTGAGTTTGTCGATATAAGCAGTCCTTACATTGTATCTTAGTACAATTCGTTCATCTTTGCTACTCCTCCCCCTTCTCCACTCTCCAACCGTTTTACTTTTTAACGTGGTGAGAGCCCTGATATGGCCCTTTGCAAGTCGGCTGGGCTATAAGCAACATGACCTTACCTGACCTGACAGCACTACCGTTTGTGAATGTAAAAAAATGCACTGAACACACGCACACAAAATGCGCGAGTCCTCTCTCCCCCCTCCCTCCCCCTGAACGATGGCCTCTTACCCCCCCCCCCCCCCTGTAAGAAAATGCCAGATAACAGAATAAAGAATATGTATGAATGCTTGTGTGTGTGTGCCTGCTATCTGCACTCTCTGTCGCTCCAAATCAGAAAACATGTTCACCCACTGGGAAAGGATACTCTAAGGTTGAAAACGTAGAAAGCCACACCCTTTTGTTTACATAAAGAAATAAACGGGTTTTTTTGTTGTTTGTCATGGTCTGGGTAAGGACAGAGGAGGGGACACAAGATTAAACATCACCACAGTTATGAAGATTTCCTTTCAATCCCTGCTCCTGGCACTTCACTCCAGGCAGCTCTTCGAAGTCATTGTTCTTGGGCGTTCTTTGACAGTCCCATTTTCAAGATTTCCTTCCAAATCCCTGGAAGGTAGCAATGCCCGTAACCTGGACAAAACCTGACGGCAGTCTGTGCCCATTTCATAGGTGTCAACCCAATTTTTCTCATTTTACAACTTCCCATATTGAAAAGTACTTTTTCCCTTATTCTGAGCCCAAAAACCTTACATATTACGGAAAACGCAAACACATAAACAAAAATTGCTGTGAATACAATGTAATACTCAGTATCAGGCAGAACTTCTTGAAACAAATGGCAGTTTAAGACAGTTTATGAATAACAATAACTGTCATGTGCACATGTTATGTTGATTGTAATGTGCACATGTTGTTTTGTGTATAACTATTGGTTTTGAGATTGCAGGTTAACTGGCCTTGTGGTTTTAAGTGAAAAGTGTCATGTGAATGCACATCGCTATTCTGTTGGCTGTGGCCTGTGTGAGTACTCGTTAGGCGCACTGCGTGCGCTATTGAATTTACCTTTAGGATTTGATAATCACTTGCTCCATGCCAGCCGGAGAAGTCGGAGGGCCTGATGGTTTGCGTGGACTGAGGCCAGAGCGAGGCTGCGTCGCGTTAGAGGTATTTAAGTATCCATGTTTAATTAGGGAGAAGTGAAATATGTGAGCAAAAGTAAGGAAGACGTTTGTATTTAAAAGAAAAGAAAATAATAAGAACAAGTGTGGTTAAAGTTGTAAAAATTCTTTTATTTATTAAAGAATGGGAAAAGAAAAGTAACATTCAAAATATAAGCTTATGCATAGGGGAAGGTTACTGTTTTACATCTTCACGTTGAGGTGAGTTCCCTTTAGTAATTATGGAAACTGTACGTGGTTCCGAGTGTGTTGACAGATTGGCTGTCTCACACGGGCCACGGACCTAGGGCCTTGGGGTGGTCCCAGAGGTGCCGGACCAAGTCCCCAGCCCAGGTCGGGTAGCGGGCCACTGCTCCATAACGAGCCCCAGAGGAAGGAGAGTTTGTATAAGGCGACACCCTATTCAGCCCGGAGATGGCTGTCCCCTGTGTGCCTTCCCCAAGGTTAAGGGGGTGACCAGAGAGTGGAATTTATATGTATCTTCCTATAAAGAAACCTAGAATATGGAAGCAGTGGATCTACTTTCCTGAAAAGGAATTTTGAATGTGGAAACATTTGGGTGAGAAATATTTAAAGGCGTGGCCGAATGGAACTGATGTTTCAATATTTCCTTAAAGGAGAGTGATAATTGATTAGACACGAGTGGGGAAGGATACCCCAGAACTTTGGTCCTAGAGACGGTGACGCTCTTTGTATTTTGGGCTGGATAGTGAATGATTTTTGTGTCTCCTCTTGATGCGAAGGAAGGATGTCGATGCATTCCCCCTGATGTTTACGAATGATGTGATACATATCCCCCTTTGCTGGTGATTGATACTAATTCATCCCCATTATATTTATAAATTCCTTGATTGTAGGGGAAGCACTTGTTTCTTTTTCCTCCTTCGTGCAGTGGAGGTATTATAAATGAAATTATTTAAGTGTTGGTGTTTGATTAATATTTGTACTCCCGTAGAAGGAGGGGAAACGAACCTTTCTTGTGTCGTGTTTATTGTTTGGCGCTCCTTGGGTGAGAGGAGTGATTGCGTGTACGTGCGGAGTGTACTTTGAGCAGATGTGCATGTGTGTGTACGACCCCTAGAGTATGACAATAACAATTACCCATCCAACAGAACCTCCTCTTCCATTCCAGCAGAATGCATCACTTGAGACAGTCTGTAGATCAAATCACACACCCTATAGTAAAACACTTACAATGATGCAGAATCAAAACTGTTTATAAACCCATTGTTTACACACTCTTCCACTTTACCAACATCATGAGTCCATCAAAGTCACAAACCAATTTGTTCTATAGATGCACTTTCCACTCCTACCAACATCATTAGTCCATTGAAGTCAGAAGTACATCATTACTTCCTGTGATCACCAAAGTTTCTAAATCAGTTTTACCCATATTGCAACTTGTGTACGGCCGTACAGACCTGAATTCGTAGGTTTCCCGTACAGCAATACGGGAAAACCGTATAGGTTGACACCTATGCCATTTCCTGGCACCAACAATTGAACACGTGCCCAGTCCCTGGCACTGGAAGCCTGCACAGTGAAACTGTCTTGTAATACTTTGTTCATCCCCCCGCTTTCAGTGTCCATGGCTATGAAACTTTTTTGTCCTTTTGAAACCTCCACTTCTTCCCTTAAGTCCAACCACAGGCCATGAAAATTGGTCCTATTATTCTAAGTGGACAAACACAACGACATAGACACCATACCTTTACATGAAACGTTAACCAAGAAAAGATTTCGATTTACTACCCTTATAAGAAACAATAAGAAACAATTCCTCTTTGTTACCCTTATCAATAACATTTGACAAGAAAGGATTTCTTTTTATTACCCTCATCAGAACCATTTCCTTTCTATCCCCTTTCTTGAAAAATCAACCAAAATGATTTCAGGTAAACATGCAATTATGATTGATGACAGTATAGACACAAGCATACACTTCTACAAAATTATGACTGTCTTATTAACTGTATATCATCATCAGTCACACTACAAAATAACATTTTCGAGACAGCATACGTTGTCTGTGTGTGTGTGTATGCGTGCGTGCTTGCGTGCGTGCGCGCGTGTGTGTGTGTGTGTGTGTGTTTGTGTGTGTGAGAGAGAGAGAGAGATTATCAATCAACAAAGTATTTCTCATTCAACTTCTAAGAGAAACTACTGATTGAAGCAACAATTAACAATTCATTCTAACTGTTAATTCCAACTGAACACATCATATTCACAACATAATCACTTCATCCCTTCATCAAAAAGACTGTAGACTTGGGATGGTGTTCTGTAACAAACAACATCCAAAGATTGTTAAGTTTTCAATTCATAAAATATATTAAACCTCCTATTTCCCTATCTCCATAGGCTTAACATATACGTACCTTTACAAAGCAAAAAGACATGTCAACAGTGACTAGTCAGCAAGTGCAGGTTAACAATTGCGATGGCATTACATAATGACTTGGCAAAGATTCTGAAAGGAGGGGGGGGGGGGGGGGGGGGGGGGGGGACAGAAAGAAAATGGGACTGAAAACAGTGGGCGTTGGATTTTGGGGGGAGAGATGCAGCCTAGCGGACAACAATTCCTCCATCATTACTTTAATAACTTGACCAAAATTGAAGAAGAAAAAAGTGGGGGTGAACAAGGAGGGGCATGTATGGTGATTGAAAGAAAATAGGAGTGAAAAAAAATTAGAGGGCACTAGATTATAAACATAAAATCTTTTAGTAGTAGCATATGGAGACCATCATAATCCATTCTCACTATAGAACCATTTATTCATATCACCTGCTCAGAGACCTTTTGTCGGTTATGTGGACTCATCAGTGAGACCTTGCTGATTGTGCGTGTTTGAGTGTACTCCCTTGGCATCAGAATCGTATAATTCTGTGGTGTTCTCACTACCAAGGGTTCAGAAACAGACTCCAACGGCACCCCAAAGCAGCCAGTGAAGGGTTGAAAAGTAAAACGAGAGGACAGTGCAGTAAGGACATAAACTGCTGGGGAAAAAAACAAGATGCAAAGCGTATAAACGTACTCCCAGTTTATCCTGAATATGCGTGAGATATTCCATAAAGAGGAAAATCCGTCTTCGACTGGTGTAACCGTTAGTAATGGCTATTCTGGTAAACATCGGCCATCGTCTGTGACCTATAATGAACATACTTACAAATTTTCAGAAAGATCGGCCAAGAACTTTCTAAGATTTTCCATAAAGAAGAAAACCATTATGGGCCGTTAGTAATGGCTATAACGGTACACTTAAACATCGGGCATCATCCATGACCCATAATGAACATACCTACAAATTTTCAGAAACACCGGCCACGTACTTTCTGAGATATTCTATAAAGAAGAAAAACCGTTACAGGCCGTTACAGCCGTTAGTAACGGCTATACCGGTAAACTAAAACATCGGGCATCATCCGTAACCCATATATGAACATACATGCTAATTTTCACAAAGATCGGCCAAGTACATTCTGAGATATTCTATAAAGAAGAAAAAGCGTTACAGACCGTTACTGCCGTTAGTAACAATATAACGGTAAACTAAAACATCGGGCATCATCCGTAACCCATAGTGAACATACTTGCTAATGTTCACAAAGATCAGCCAAGTACTTTCTGAGATATTCCATAAAGAAAAAAAATGTTACAGGCCGTTACAACCGTTAGTAATGGCTATAACGGTAAACTAAAACATCGGGCATCATCCGTGACCCATAATGAACATACCTGCTAATTTTCACAAAGATCGGCCAAGTACTTTCTGAGATATTTCATTAAGAAAAACAACCGTTACAGGCCGTTACAGCCGTTAGTAACGGCTATAACGGTAAACTAAAACATCGGGCATTATTCGTGACCCATAATGAACATACCTGCTAATGTTAACAAAGATCAGCCAAGTACTTTCTGAGATATTCCATGAAGAAGAAAAAGCGTTACAGGCCGTTACGGCCGTTAGTAACGGTATATATGGTAAACTAAAACATCGGGCATCATCCGTGACCCATAATGAAAATACCTACAAATTTTCAGAAAGATCGGCCAAGCGCTTTCTGAGATATTCTATAAAGAAGAAAAACCGTTACAGGGCGTTACAGCCGTCACTAATGGCTATAATGGTAAACTAAAACATCAGGCATTATTCATGACGCATAATGAACATACCTACAAGTTTTCAGAAAGATCGGCCACGTACTTTTTGAGATAATCTATAAAGAAGAAAAACCGTTACAGGCCGTTAGTAACGGCTGTAACGGTAAACTGAAACATCAGGCATCATCCGTGACCCATAGTGAACATACCTACAAATTTTCAGAAAGATCGGCGAGGTACTTTTTGAGATATTCTATAAAGAAGAAAAACCGTTACAGGCTGTTACAGCCGTTAGTAACGGCTATAATTGGGTAAACTAAAACAACGGGCATCATCCGTGACCCATAATGAACATACCTGCTAATTTTCACAAAGATCGGCCAAGTACTTTCTGAGATATTCCATAAAGAAGAAAAGGCGTTACAGGCCGTTACAGCCGATAGTAACGGCTGTAACGGTAAACTAAACATCGGGCATCATTCGTGACCCATAATGAACATGCCTACAAATTTTCAGAAAGATCGGCCAAGTACTTTTTGAGATATTCCATAAAGAAGAAAAACCGTTACAGGCTGTTACAGCCGTTAGTAACGGCTGTAACGGGGTAAACTAAAACATCGGGCATCATCCGTGACCCATAATGAACATACCTGCTAATTTTCACGAAGATCAGCCAAGTACTTTCTGAGATATTCCATGGAGAAAAAAAGCGTTACAGGCCGTTACAGCCGTTAGTAACGGCTGTAACGATAAACTAAACATCGGGCATCATCCTTGACCCATAGTGAACATGCCTACAAATTTTCAGAAAGATCGGCCCAGTAGTTTTGTCTGGAGCGAGTGGAACACATTTTGACCACACACACACACACACACACACACGCACACACACACACACACACACACACACACACACACAGAGCATTTTTTCGTTCCCATTCTAAAGTACTCCCTGTTCTTTAAGAACTGGGAGTACAAAAACTAAATTAGTAAATAGTATCAATTGTAGGGAGAAATCTTTGAGACTATGCTTCAGGATCCATTTACTAATACAAGGGAGGTCAAAAGGTGTCAATAGTCAGAGTGGTCAGTTCTACTAATCAACAACCCAAACATTGTTATTCACTTAAGTGCTGACCGCTGCTAAGAATTGTATAGAACAGCCTTTACGTGGATCTCCTAAGAGATTCGGTCTCCTACGGATTGACCAAACAATAAGATATTGAACAATTTAGAAGTGGTGGAAAAGAAGTGCAGGTTTACCATTTCTCTGTCATTACATCTGAGACTTGGCAAAGATTCAACAAGATGCAAAGCATATAAACGTACTCCCAGTTTATCTTGAATACGCGTGAGATATTCCATAAAGAGGAAACATCGTTTTGGGCCGTTATAGCCGTTAGTAATGGATATAACCGTAAAACAAAACATCGGGCATCATCCGTGACCCATAATGAACATACCTAAAAATTTACAGAAAGATTGGCGAAGTACTTTTTGAGATATTCTGTAAAGAAGAAAAACCGTTATGGGCCGTTATAGCCGTTAGTGACGGCTATAACGGGAAAAAAAACATCGGGCATCATCCGTGACCCATAATGAACATACGTACAGTAAGATCGGCCACGTACTTTCTGAGATATTCCCTGAAGAAGAAAAACCGTTATAGCCGTTAATAACGGATATAACGGTAAAATAAAACATCGGGCATCATCCGTGACCCATAATGAACATACTACAAATTTTCAGAAAGATCGGCCACGTACTTTCTGAGATATTCCATAAAGAAGAAAAAACCGTTATAGCCATTAATAACGGATATAATGGTAAAATAAAACATCGGGCACCCATAATGAACATACGTACAAATTTTCAGAGAGATCGGCCAAGTACTTTCTAAGATATTCCATGAAGAAGAAAAACGTTATGGGCCGTTATAGCCGTTAGTAACAGACATAACGGTAAAATAAAACATCGGGCATCATCCGTGACCCATAATGAACATACCTACAAATTTTCAGAAAGATCGGCCCAGTAATTTTGTCTGGAGCGAGTGGAACACATTTTGACAACGGACGGACAGACAGACAGACAGACGACAGACAGCATTTCTTCGTTCCCATTGTAAAGTACTCGCTGTTCTATAAGAACTGGGAGTACAAAAAGAAGAAAAAGACAGGAGAGTGTGAGAAGGGGCAGGGGTTGTTAGAGAAAGGGAAAATGAGGGCGTTAAATCATGAACACAAAATCCTTCAGAGCAGCACATGTAATGGCGACCATCGTGATCCATCCTGACAGCAGAACCATTCATACAGCCTGCTCAGAGGCCTCTTGTCCATTGATTCGGACTTGTCAGTGAAATACAACTGGCTTGTGTCTGTGCTCCCTTGGCATCAAATGATGATATACCACAGTAGTATAATTTCGTGGTATTTTCGCCACCGAGCCTTTACTTGGAGCTCTTAAGAGATGCATTCTCTCACTGGTTGCCAAACAATGATATTTTAACAATTAAATAGCGGGGGAAATGAGTGCAGCCTAACAATTACTCCACCCTTACATTAAGACTCGAAAAGAGGGGAAAAAAAAGGGTGGGGGTGGGGGGTGGGGAGGCAGCTGTGTGAGAGAATGAAAATGAGCATTAGATTATAAATTTAAAACCTTGAACCATCAGCACTGGGTATCATCATAGTCCGTCCTGAAAACAGAACCATTCACATCACCTGCTCCGAGGCCTTTTGTCCGCTGATTCGGACTCGACAGTGAGACACAGCTGATTGTATCTGGACTCTTCCCACTCTTTTGGCATCACATAGATGTGACCACAGTGTATGTATATATATATATATATATATATATTATATGTGTGTGTGTGTGTGTGTGTGTGTGTGTGTTGGAACAATTTAGTAGCAGGTTGGGGGGGGGGAGGGTGACGAGTGCAGGATTACATGCAGTAACAGCTGCCCTTGTATGGTGACGTCCTCGGAGTCAACAAGAACAAATGCAGACATGATATGAAATACCATGATGATCAACTTCCACGAGAGACCCTTTTGGAAAGTGCGGTGCCATGATGCGTTACTAATTGCTTTTTTTTTTTTCACTCCCGTTTTTGTTTTCGGTAAGGTTTCAAATACAATAATCTATTACTCCATCTCTTACGTTCCTAACTGTCATGCTTGTGGGTGACTAATATCACCGTACATAACTGAGATACAACACAAACTCCTGGAATACAACTGGATAGATTCTCAAGATTTATTCTACAATGGACCAACTTCGGATGAGGGAGATCTCTGTCAGCACCGGCCTCAAGCACCAAGTCTTTGTCTCTGCTAGGCGGGAACCTTCCCTTTTTCTTGGATGGTTGTTGGATTAAGATTCATCACACTAACAACATAATCTTTCACATTGCTACTGGATCTTCAGTACCCAATTACTGACCTGCAACTATAAACATGACTTACTGGACCACCTTTACTTTTTTTTTTTTTTTCTCTCTCAGTCTTAACCGTTTTTCAGTGTCTGCATGTAGTTCCGATATTGTTTAGCACCGTGCGTGGTTTCCTTCTGAAACATAAACAGCACTTCACGGATTATGAAACCAGCTATGGCGTCACATTGACTGAACGGAAGTACCACAGAGTGCACCACCACTTAAGTGTGTGTATGTGTGTGTGTGTGTGTGTGTGTGTGTGTGTGTGTGTGTGTGCCATGCACAAATAGGTGAAACGGACTATAGTGAATTTTTTTTAACCTGAAGGGAGAGAGGGACAGTGAGGGGTGGAGGTGGGGGGAGACGTTATAACCCTTGTGGTGGTGTCGAGGCGGGGCGTGGACTACTTTGGGATCAGTTGGAGAGTTAAGTCAGAATAGGAAGGCGTGGTTTTATGTGACTGACATGTACAAAATTCAGAGCGCACGTGCTCTTTTGATAATTCCCAATTTGACGTTCGCCACATGCGATCGGGCATCATTCGTGACCCATAATGAACATGCCTACAAATTTTCAGGAAGATCGGCCAAGTACTTTTTGAGATATTCCATAAAGAAGAAAAACCGTTACAGGCTGTTACAGCCGTTAGTAACGGCTGTAACGGGGTAAACTAAAACATCGGGCATCATCCGTGACCCATAATGAACATACCTGCTAATTTTCACGAAGATCAGCCAAGTACTTTCTGAGATATTCCATGGAGAAAAAAAGCGTTACAGGCCGTTACAGCCGTTAGTAACGGCTGTAACGATAAACTAAACATCGGGCATCATCCTTGACCCATAGTGAACATGCCTACAAATTTTCAGAAAGATCGGCCCAGTAGTTTTGTCTGGAGCGAGTGGAACACATTTTGACCACACACACACACACACACACACGCACACACACACACACACACAGAGAGCATTTTTTCGTTCCCATTCTAAAGTACTCCCTGTTCTTTAAGAACTGGGAGTACAAAAACTAAATTAGTAAATAGTATCAATTGTAGGGAGAAATCTTTGAGACTATGCTTCAGGATCCATTTACTAATACAAGGGAGGTCAAAAGGTGTCAATAGTCAGAGTGGTCAGTTCTACTAATCAACAACCCAAACATTGTTATTCACTTAAGTGCTGACCGCTGCTAAGAATTGTATA
>JAMYXO010006984.1:0-12758 GCA_033310375.1 Conus canariensis | reverse complement strand
TCCAAGTCGGTTCCCCTTCACCCTTTGAAAAAACTGCGGGGAGGGAAGTCGGAATTGTTTGAAGGACAACTGATATACGGAATGTTTTACGTTTCACGATCAACCGGTTATTTGTTTGTTCTTGTACTTCTAATCAGATGGATAGTTTCTTTCTTTTGGGTGGGTGTGGTGTTGTGTGGGGTTTTTTCCCCCTGTTTAGGACATTTTTATAAGGCCGTTCATTTTCTACCCCCATGGCAACGGAATGTAATTGACGCCTTTCTTAAACAGGGGCCCCTCCCAAATTTTGACAACCCCCTTCCCACTGCCCTCCACCTCACCACCACGGGTCGCAGCCAATAAAGGGAGGAGACTTGGGTGAGTCAAGTCCCCTGCTTTTTTTCGTTATTTTTTAGAGTTGACACTCTTGAATCTTCATGGGGTTGGAGGGGGGGCTGAGATTAAAGAAAAGAGAAGGGAGGAAAGGGAGGGGGTTAAAGGTAGTTTTCAGTTGAAAAAAAAAAGGGGAATATTTTTTTAAAAAATTCATAAAGAAAGATGTTTTCCCAAAAAAAAAAAAGACCCAAATTGAAATGAGTAAAACGGGTAAGTGAACCTTTACCTGCTGGGGTTTAGCTTTTGACATTTCTTTGGGTGAGAACAGCGCAGAATGAAAAAACTGAATAAAAACAAATGGTTTTCCATCTTCTGCTCTGCATGTGGCTAACAAGTGGCAAACTTTCGCTCCCCCCCTTTCCACCCCCCTCCCCCCAGGTGAAACATGCATGCCTCATGCCATTTCAAGTAAAAGCCACAGAGCACATATCACTGCGTAGATTTGGCCCCTAAGAAAAATTTTTAGAAATGCCCTTTTGAAATGCCTTTTTTGAAGTGCAAGTGTTACAGGGACGCCACTGCCTCACAGCGGGGGGGGGGGGGGGGGGGGGGTGGGGGGGGTTTTGGGGGGGGGGCGTTTTGGTACGAGTTTTTTTTCCCTCAAAAAAAGGGCCAATTTTCCCTTCCCCCAAAACGTCTTTTGAATGGAGTTAAGCCAAAGTTCCTTGTGAAAGCATCTAGCATTTTGCAAAATGCAATAAATCCCCCTCAACCCTTTTTTGAAGGAAGGCCTTTTTTCCTTGGTTGGTTGACGCAGTACCATAGCATGCCCAAAGAAATGAAAATATGAAAGAAAAACTGATTTACTGAAGACTGAATGTGCGGGAAAATGATGAATTCGCCATAGGGAGCTCTTCAGTGGGGTTACCCCGTAGGCGCCGTAGGGGAAGGAAAGGTGGGCTGTAAAGCTTGAGAGTTTGTCTCAAATGAGGGCAGGTGTACTGAGTGCTCTTACAAAAAAATAAATGGGCCATGAGCTCACGGCAGCATAAAGAGTAAGGGGGTCACAGCCTGCTGGGGTGTGCTGGAAATCCCCACCTTTCAGTGTCGGACAGTTTGGGTTTCAAAGGGGTGAATATGAAAGGGATGTGGCAAATGACAGTGCGAAAACTGGAACTGGGTTTAAATATGTCCAGCTTTTAAGGGGGTTAATCGCAAGACCTAGTGCTTCACATTTTTTCTTGATACCATCAGTTTGTGTTGGTCAGTTTTTGATATGTCTGTATATTTTTTTTGAGTACATATGATCAAGCGGAGGAAGCTCCGTTTGCAGTGTCGCGGTTTTTTCCCATCTGTGTTAGGTAAATTTTGGTCCGGGAACCCAAAAATTTTTAAAAGGGAAAGAAAAAAAGTGAATTTGGAACAAAACGGCAAAACTTTTTTTTTGTTTTTTTGCTGTTTTATTTTTAAATGTTTTTACATCTGATAGTGATTTCAAATTCTGTAAACTGCCTTGTGTTTGGTGGGAAAAGAGCTGCGAATTCCCCTGTATTTGTCCTGGATATGCCGGGGTGTGTAGTGGTTGTTAAATGTCAGTTTTGTGTTGCGAAAAAAAAACAAGGCGAAGAGCAGTGGGGTGTGAAATCCTTTCCCATTGCGTCTTACGCTGGAGAGGTCGTTGCAGGGAAGGCTTTAAGCTTCTGAATTTTACTTATCCCGGGCATTTTTTTGGGATATCTTATTCTTTCCATATTGAAAATTTCCTCTTTTAAAAGGGGATCAGTCAGTGCAACATAAACCCCTCGCTTTTGGGAAAGGGAAATCCTACAAAAAGTTTTGAAAGCAGAATGGTACAGAAGAAAACAAAGCCCCCCCAAAATTTTTTGGGGAAAAAGAAACTTGGTTTAAAGAATTGCATCAAAGGGCCAAACACCAAGTTGCGGGGCCTTGTAAGTAGTTTCACAGATCCCCTCTTTTAACCCTCTTAACTCAGCTGTCCCCCCAGTCTCTTTTTGAGTGATACCTGTCCCTTCGCCCCTCCCAAACCCCTTCTGTTTGAAATCCCCTCCATTAGACTGTTTGTTCAACTATCCCTTACTCACATTAATCACTTTTTCCAACCCCCCGTTTTTCCCCCCAACTCTTTTTTTTTCTTCTGATTAAAGAAGCCCTTGTTCTTTGAAATTAAGAGTTTTTGGAAAGCCCTGAGTCCTCGGGAACACTGCTACTCCATTTTTGTCTTTCTGGGAAAACTTAGGAACCGGTTGAGAAAAAAAAATAAAATGTAAAAACCCAGCTCAGAAAAAGAAAAAAGGGTAACAATTTTGCAAAATTAGTCTCCCCTTGGGCCCGGATCTTCATAAACCATTAAAAAAAGTGGGTAAATTTTTTTTCAGGGGCTGGATGTACTAAATCATGTAAAACGTGACCACTTTGATTAAAGTTAATCCCAGATGCTGCATAATCATAGTCACCCTTCTCCTTCACCATGCACATGACACACAGACACACATGTATCAGGTGCGCACTAGCACACAATTATATATGTATATATACAACAGACAGACAAAGCCACGCACACACACAACCACAACACCACCAACACACCACACACCACCACCAAAAAAGAAAAGGATCTGACAGTATTCAGGAGTTTTCAGGGGCTGGGGGTGGTGAAAGGACGCAAGCTGTTTCCACCAGTAATATGGACGGTCTTTGAAACAGTTAAAATATTCAGCAAACTGGCCAATAGTCCGCACCTTGCCAATCCCCGTCCCGCGACCCTTTCAGACCCTTTGTGCCCGAGGCTGGTGGCCCTTTAAACAATTTTTTTTTTGTTTTTTTGTTTTCCAAGATTTTTATAACTATACATCTACATTCCCCGGGGGCAAAAGCAGTAAATTTTTTCCCGGTTTTCCTTTCTCCAAAGTCCCGCCGGAAGTTTTTTTTTTTATGCTTTTTTTGAAAGGTCGCTAGTTTGATGTGACCACTCATCGATGACCATTTGCCCTTTTTTCGCGCCTTTTGTACAGCTGCGAACAGATTGGGGAGGGTTTTTTGTCACGGAAAAAAGGAAAACAAGGACTGGAAACACATGGTTGGGCATTTTTTTGCCCAATATGACAAAGGTATTTTTGGTTTCCGTTTGTGTTGCTGCATGGATGTTCCATGGTGGAAACTCAGAGATAGGGGTTAACCCCGCTGGGCCCCCCCCCCTGGGTGAAATGGGAACCCCTGGACCCCGACAGAGTTTATTTCCCACCAAAAATTTCCAAGAAAGTGCTAAATTTCCCGACCAAAGATGCTTTACCTCTTTTCCTAGGGACTGAGGTCCCGGGCTTGACCCCAGTAAAAGGAACTCTAGGAATCTTGACAAGATTTCAAGAAGAAACACCCCCACCTACTAACCCCCCTTTTTCCCCCCCTTTAACCCTGTGTTTGGCCCGACCAAATTGAAGGACCAAAGTTTTTTGGGGGGGTGAGGGGGGGGGGGGGGAGCTAGTCAGATTTAGGGAACCAAATTTTCAAGTGTAGCGTCGGGACCAATCCTTCATTCTGTTAAGTTAAGTTTTTGGGGTTTGTGTGTTAGGGAATAAATTTACCCAATTTTAAATAAAAACCCCATTTTATAGCACCCCTGTGGTGATTATATGTTCCACGCAGAGGGAACAAACCAAGAGGCCTACAAAAAACACAAGTGAGGTTAGCGGGGGTAAATTTGGGGCTGTGTACGCAGCAAGGTCTGTCATTGTTTTCCACTGCCACAAGGAAGCCATGTTCTTTCACTGGGCCCAAACCCGGGTAAAATTTTGGGAGTTTTCATTTTTTTCAGTCTTGATTGAACTTTTATTTCATAAATCTGTGTTTTTTGGGGGTAACAATTCCAAATTTAAATTTGAACCAATAAGTGCAGTGTACCATTATTTTATGGGGCCCCCTTTGTGAGCCAATTTACTCCCTTGTCAAACCCCACCGGGAAACCCAAAGGGCCCCGTCATTGTAACTTCCCTGGGTTCTGTACTAGAGCCAGGCGCCCCCCCTGTAGGGGGAGTTGCGGGGAAAAGGTGCTACAAGTGCTCTCTGAGCTGGCATCTTTGTTCTTTTTATTTAAAAAAAAGGGGGGGGGGGGGGGGGGGGAGGGGGAAAAAGGGGTGAACGTTTTTTGGCCTCTGAGCCCCCTTTTTGGTGACCTTTCGATTTCTGTCTCTCCCTGAGTTTTTGCCAGGTCTTTTTGTCGGGAATTTATGGGGATGTTTTTTTTGTATGTGGACTAAGGGGGGCAGTTCAGGCTCTGGTTTTTTGCGTTATTTCTATAAGAACTGTGTATATTTAACTTTCTACCGGGAAAAATGCGGATCACAGCCGTCTTGCCCCCTTTGGGCTGGAGGGCCTTATAAACCCGTGTATGCACACGTGTGGATTTTCGTACTTTCCCGAATGAAAAGTCTCCAAAAATTTGCACTGAAAAAAAAAACCCACCTGATTGAAAATCCGGGTTCCTCTCTCTTTTTTTCATGGTTTCACAGTAACGTTTAGTTTTTAAATTGTCATGCTTTGTAAATCAGTGAATACCATGTCATCTCAAATGAAAAATGATTTTTCCTTCGTGAAAAACCTTTTCATTTAAAACTACTGACAGGAGTGCCCCCCTCTGGTGAGATGAGGTACGAAAAATGTCCAAGGCTGGAAGATGAGGAAAAAAATTTTTTGGGAGGGGTAAAATTCCCCCCAATAATTTATTTTTTTTGGATCATAAAATTTTTTAAAAGGATAACAATTTTCCCATTAATTTTTTTCCCCTTTGGGGCTTCCCTAAATGGCGTTTCTGTGACCATGTTTTGTAAAGTCACCCCGGGTTTTTGTGGGTTTAGGAAAGGGGTATGTAGGTATCGGGATTTGGAGGGTGTATTTTTTTTTTTCCCTTTGTTGTCTTTTTTCCTGATGAACTTGGGCTTACCTTGGGGGCCCCACGTTTTTTTAAAAGAAAAAAAAAAAAAGAAAAGAAAAAAAACCCCGGTCACAAAGACAGAGTAAAACAAGATTCAAAACACCCCAGTGTGTCAATGACAAACAGCTTTTATATTCGATAATCAACACAAAACCCAAAGGGTTCACTGTTTTTCTATGTAATCCTATTCATTCAGCGGGACCGAGTGACAGCAGATTTCAGTGTCGGTTTGTCAGTCTTTCTGTTGGGGTTTTTAAATTTTTTTTTGATGAAAGTTCTCTTTCATTGAATTTTTTTTGAGGTTTTTTACTGCTAGTTTTTGTGAATTTTGCTTGATGTGTATTTTTTTTTTTTTTTAAAGTAAAGTCAGTTTTAAAAATTTTTCAAGGAACATTTTATATTTTTTTTTTTTCAAAATTGTATGCCGTTTGCATATTGTGGATTTGTTTTTTATTTTGTTTTTATTGAATTTGTTTTCTGCAGTTGGGGGGTGTTTTTTTTGATTATCCATTTGAAGGGCTCATTTAGGTCTGTGGGATCTTCTGCTTATTCATTTTTCCTTATTAAAAGATGAATTAATTGGTAATAAAATGTGGGTCAAAAGTGCTTTTTGCAGGTTTGTTGGACCAATGGAAAAAGAATATAATATTCTAAAAACTTGACTCAGAATTGCAATGAGTTAAAACCTAATAGCATGTGGCGCAAATTGATTTAGATTTAAAAAAATTTTGAAAGTATATGGCCCAGAATTTAGTGAATAAAAATTCTAAAAGCAAGTGGTTCAGAATTGCAGTTTTCCCAAAAAATTTAAACTTTCTGGTCAGATAACCAAGAAGGTGGAGGGAAAACCATCACCACCTTTCCCCCTTTTTCGAGTTCCATTTTGCATACTGAAGGATTCATCACTTCCTGTTGACGCCATCTCTCTGCCCCCCGTTCATGGGTGGGTTTTCTGGATAGTGCTAAAGTCAATTTGAAGTACCAAAAATGGTTCATGTACAAGCAAGCTTCTGCGTCTGAAAGAATTTTAACAGCAGGCAAGAAGATGGGCAACATTCCCGGGAAGGCAGCCCAAAACCGTTGAAGATTCTGCCTGGGCTTGGGATTCTGCCCTGGCGCTTGAGACTGTGTTTCTAGGAAAGACTTGACAAACAGGACTTTTTCAAAGGACTGAGCAAACAGGACTTGACAAAAGGGGCTTTGGGGAAACAGGACTTTGACAAAAGGGCTTGACAAAAATTGACTTTGACAAAGGGGGTCGAGCAAACGGACTTTGACAAAAGGGGCTCGAGCAAACGGGACTTTGCAAAGGGCCGAGCAAAAGGGGCTTTGCCCAAAAGGGCCGAGCAAAGGGACTTTGACAAAGGGGGGTCGGCAAACGGGACTTTGACAAAAAGGGCCCAGCAAACGGGACTTTTTACAAAGGGGGTAGCAACGGGGGCTTTGACAAAGGGCCGGCAAACGGGAAAATTGACAAAGGGGCCGAGCAAACGGGACTTTTACAAAGGGCCTCGAGCAAACGGGGGTTTTACAAAGGGGGTCGAGCAAACGGAACTTTTACAAGGGGGCCGAGCAAACGGGACTTTGACAAAGGGCCAAAACGGGCTTTGACAAGGGGGTTTAGAAAAAGGGACTTTTTTTTCCAAAAGGGGGCCCACAAACAGGCTTTTACAAAGGGGTCGAGCAAACAGGATTTGACAAAGGAGCCGGCAAACGGACTTTGCAAAGGGGCTCGAGCAAACAGGACTTTGACAAAGGGGGGCCCAGAAACAGGACTTTTACAAAGGTCGAGGGAACAGGACTTTGACAAAGGGGCTCGAGCAAAAGGGCTTTTTCAAAGGGGCTCGAGCCAACGGGTTTTACAAAGGGCCGAAACCGAGCGAACAGGACTTTTTCAAAGAGCTTGAGCGAACGGACTTTGACAAAGGAGCTTGACAGACAGGACTTGCAAGGAGTTTGAGCAGACGGACTTGAAAAAGGGTTGAGCAAACGGAATTTGAAAAAGGCAAATCACGGGAAAGCACAACAAGCTGTCCCTCTTGACTGGGGCGTGTTTTAGTTGTTGTTCGCCAAAGTCGAAAAGTTTTTTTTTCCCATTTTTTCCCCATTTTTAAATCAAAGTCTGTTTTTCATGAATTTGTCTAAATTGTTTTTTGTTTTTCCCTTTCCCTTTTAAGTTGTTCATCCCCTTTGCCAAGTGACCCTTTCCCGACCAAAGAGCTTGAGGGGAGCTGCCAGAACGTTATTTTACGACGGTGGGAGCACCATGGCGTGGGGGAGAAGACGCAGTATTATTTTCCCAATAAAAAAAATTGCACTACAGACATTGGATATGTGTGCCTTTTAAAAGACTACAATTTTTTTTAAACATGTGAAAAAAAAGGACTGAGGTCATTTGGAGTTCATGCCCTTTATGATGAGCTGTTTTAAAACGCAATTTTTGTAACAGCAGCAGTTTAACATGTTTTTTTGAAAAGAAATTGGCAAAATCAGTTCGTGAAGAAAATAGAGATATATAAAGCAAACATATACTCGGGCTCCCCTTTTTCCTGCACCAACCTGGGGGGAAAGCGGGGTTGGTTTTTGTGTCCCATGGGGCTTTTGCATACCATTTATAACAAAAATACTTTGCGTACAAATTTTTCAGATTTTTGTTTATTGTGGGGGAGTAGAAAGGTTGGACCAATTTTTAAAATGACACAAGGGGAAAACTGTTTATTATTTGTCGCGGTGAAACATGAGATTTTGCTTGCATAGTTTCGAACAATTTTTATTTTTTTCATAAAAACAGTTAGCCCTTTTTCTTTTTATTTTTCCCTTTTTCCCCTTTTTTTTTTTCTTTTCTTTTTTTTTCTTTTTTTTTTTTTTTATTTTTTTTTTTTTTTTATTGGCAGATTTTTCCCCCCCCCCCCCCCCCCGTCGAAAGTGATGGAACTGAGCCAAAAGCCCCTTTTAAGAAAGGGGGCGAGAGTGGGGCCCGTTTGATAAATTTTGGGGGGGCGTTTGAAAAAGGGGGGTTTGACCCCCCCCCCCAAAGCCCCGATCCCGAAAACATCTCCGTATTTCCAGGGAATTTTTCCCCCAGGAAGCCCTGAAGGAGGTTGCCCCCGGTGTTTGGCTGGAGTAAAAAGGGAGTTAAGATGATGTCCCTTTTCCTTTTCATCAAGCAAAGATGCCATTTTTGACCATTTACGTCACTGGGCATAGCACATCAAGGCTGAGTGCAACGGTTGGTGATTGCAAGCGGAAAAAGATGCTCTGTCTTCGCAGGGAGAAATTCCTTTCTTTCGCTGAATTGGGAAAACCTTTATTTGGGGGTGAAAAGGGGCCGAAAAGAAAATGCATTGAGGGCATACTTTTCGGGTCCCCTGGGACCTTTGGGGGTTTTTTTCTTTCCGCCATTTTTGGTGAAAATGATTTTTTTTTACTTTTTTTTTTTTTTTTCTTTTTTTCCAAATTGGGGGATCTGGCGGGAAAATTGGAGAGAGCAAAGCTCGCCCCTGTCAGTTTGGTATAAATATAACACTTTTTTTTGTTGGTTTGGTCAAAGTAAATTGCTGCCCACCCGCCTCTACAAACTTTTGGAAAAGGATGAAAGCCTCCCCCCCCGCTCCCCCCCTTGCCTTTAAAAAAATTTCCACCATTTTTTTTTTTTTTTGGTTTTGGGGGTTTTCCGGTTTTTGGGGGGAAAGACACAGCTAGTGTACAAAAAAAGCCCCAAAGTAAAAACCCCCCCAAAAAACCCTCCCCCCCTTTTGGCGGGCCTTTTTTTTTTAAAAAGATTTTTTCTTTTACTGGTCAAAATTTAAATCTTCCCATGGAACCCCGCCTAATTTTTTCCCACAAAGAAGTAGTTTTAACCCCAAAAAGAAACCAAACAAACCCAAAATTCCCAACCAAAGGGGCTACCCAAACGGAGTGCCGCCCCCCACAAAAAGCATTTTGCATAAAAAATAAACTCCCTTTACGGGGGTTTTGTTTTTCCCCAGAAAATTTTCTCGGTCACATACAAAATGGGAAAAAGAAAACCCCTTTTCCCCCCCCCCCAATTCAAAAACCCCAAACCAAAGGGGCCCCCCCAAAAGAAAAAGTTTCCCGCTAAAACCCTGTTTTTTTTAAAAGCCCTTTCAAATTGCCTTTATGTAAGAAAAAATAATTTAAAACCTCCCTCAAAAAGCCCCCGGGGGACGGGGAAATTGAAAAAAAGTTTTTTGGGGGGATTAGTTTTAAAATCGAAAGAAAAAGGAGTTTTTTATTTAAAAAAAAAAAAAAAAAACCCTGAAAACCCCAAAACAAACACTTTGGGGCCCTTAAGGTCCACGGGTGTTTCTAGATTTTAAATTTGGGTTACAATCATTTGTGGAAAATGTTTTTACCACCTTTGAAGAGAAGAGGTAAATTCCCCCCCGCACCCAAAAAAGTCACCCTTTTTGGGAAATTTTAATTTAAATCAACTTTCAGGAATTTAGCGCGAAATTTTAAAAACTCCCAGAAATGTGAAAGAAAATGTGATGAAAAAGGGGTGACCCAAAAGCAGTGATTTTTTCCAAGAGTAAAGGTGCCACCCTTTAAAAATCTTGAAGAAAGGGAATAAATAAAAACTCCAAGTGGAAAACCTCCCTGGGGTTCGGGTTTTCGTTTTTTTGTCCCAACCCGTTTGCTGGGGCCCCTTTTGGGCAAACCTGGGAAGGCAAGATTTAACGGGCCCAAATTTTTGCCCCTTTGCCACTTTAAACTTTTAAAATTTTTTTTTTTTAAACTTTCTTCTTTTACCCTTTAAAAAAAAGACGCCCCGGCATCTTTTTTTTAAATGGTTTTCAAGAAAACATCTTGATCTTTTTTTTTTTTTCTCTTTAATTCAAAGAACCCCCCCTCAAATTTTTAATCCCCCAAAACCGTTTTTGTAAAAATGATGCAAGTTTTTCTTTGTGAAAAAAGGTTTTAAAGGGTGGGGGGAAAAAAAAGTGTTGGAAACAAAATTTTTTTTCCCCTTAAAAGGATGAAAGGGTTTTGTGTCCCAGGTTTTTTAAAGTGGAAAGGTCCCGGAAAACCCATTTATAAAGCCCCGAACAGGGATACAATTTTGGAAAAAGAAAAAAGTCACATATTTTATTTTCTGTTGAGGGTTTTTTTGTTCATCAAAAAAAAGAAATTTTAAACGGCAAGAGAAAGTAATTTAAAGAAAAAACTACAACCTGATCCATGGCAAACCACAAGGGACCTTTCCCTTCATTTTGTTCCCCAATGGGGGCTTGTGCACAGGAGCTGGTTAAAAATTGTTTTCAGAGGTTCCCTTTTTTGGATTTTGTCAGCCTGTCTTAAACGTTTTATATGTAAATGGGAAATCTTCTTGATCGCTGTCCATAACCAAATCCTGAATGCGCGGCCATCCGACGTTTTCAGGGAAACAAATTGCCCAGCAACGCCCCAGCCAAAAAAAGTTTACATTGAAGGGAACTGCTGTGCCTTGCGGATGTTTTACATACAGAATTTTAGAATTTTTTTCTTTTCATAAAACGATTTAAAAAAAACGCCCGTGATTTAAAAATAAAAAGTGGATTGTACCCTTTTATGAACCAAAGGAAAAAGGGGGTTTAGGAAAACGTTTAACAAGACTAGGAAACCAGGAATTAAAAAAAAAAGGAAAAAAAAAGGAAAAAAAAAATCAGGCAACGACATTATTAAAACAGCCGTGGAAATTTTTTTTCGACCGAAAACCCCGGATCCCCGGGGGGCCCCAACCCCCTTGAAGGGGGGAATTTTCAGACTCCAATAAACTTTGTTAAAAACCCGCCCCAACAAAGTGAAGATTGGGTTTAAACAGTGCAAAAAAAAATTTTTTGTAAAGTTCTGGGAGACCCCGAAGGATTCAGTGCAGATCCAAAGACAGAACGGGTTTTGCTCTTAGGGACAGTTCGCTTTTGGGAGGGGGGTTTTTTCCCCCAAAAGGGCCCTTTTGTTTCAGTTGATGGTAAATTCCCCCAATGATTCTGACGAGTGTTTTGTAATGCGGGGCCAAAATCAAAAAGAACAAGGTACCATTTGCATTTCCTTGGTCCCCCCCACATTTGCGTGAGAGACCAAGAATCATAAGTAACTTATTTGTCCTCAAGAAGCAAATTTAAAACTTCGATGAAGAAGTTAAAAATATGCGTCAGGGCCTTGGAGTTCCCAATATTTCTTCCCCCTAGGTGGTTCCTTTACGTCTTTTTCCACTGGAGGCACAACTGCTTTGGAATAAGGGCTTCAAAATCAAAAAAGGCAATATGTTCTGAAGGCACACCAAAATTTTGAAATGGCTTTTTTTCAGAAAAGGGCTGTCATTTTTCTGGTAATTTTTTTTTTTTTATATTCAATCGTTTTAATTTTTCTGGCGTCAAGATTTTTTTCCCAAAAAGAGAGCCCGGGATCAAAAAGGGAGGGGGTAAGATCTTGCCTAACACTGGTTGGTTCCCTTGTGCTATTTGAAGGAAAACGAATTTGTGGTCTCCCTTTCTTCCCTTTTGTTCTGGTTTGGCTTCGTTCACCACCATTTATCAGAAGTCAATTTGAAGCCCCCCAAGGGGTTTTGTGCAGGAAAAAGGGTTTGTGGGCAGGGGGAAGGGTGAGCAGGAAACCAAATAAAAAAAGCCCTACTTTGGGGGACCAGACCATTGAACATTTTCTTTGCAAGTGGTGCAATGGTGCCGGGATGTGTTCGGACCGTGTGGAATGGCTCCCAAAGGCATTAATGGGGAAAGAAAGGAAACATATTCTTTTTTCCCCTCTTGACCAAGACACAATCGTACTGCGAATGAATGCCCACTGACCTAGCAGAACTTTTTTCCCACTTTCGCTTGGTGGTAGGATTAAAGAGCCTGGTTGTGGTTAAGATCACAAAAACGATCTTCCCCAACCGAAATTTGGCTTTTTTTCCCCCCCGTTTTAAACATTTTTTTTTGACGCTCTCCAAGACTGTTTTAACACCAAGCATCTGTTTGGGGCCGGCTAAAAAAAAACAGGCATTAAACAAAACACCAAAAATCCCTGCAAAAAAATGTAAGGAAAAAGGCAATGCCCCCCATGGAAACACAGCACACAAGTTTCCTGCAGTGAATATTAAAGCAACCAAACCATCGACGTGCCTTTTCGTCTTGAGAAAAACGACCTTGGTATACAGTTTACAGATCACAGGGCAGAGTCTGGTCACCATCGAAAAAGGGAAAGGGCTCAAAGAATAAAAAGTGGTGGTGTAACCCCCCATGAAAAATAAAAGTTCTGTGTGGATCCAAATGGGGGACTTTTTACGCTACATGGCTGGGGTTAACTACACATAGAAAAGGGGAAAAAGACCCTAGCCAAATACATATAGAGTCCACAATCAAGAGACGACTATGGGTAACTACTTCACAAGGAGGAAACCAAAAAAGACAAAATCGGGGACCTTATCGGCACACTGTTCCACAAATTATGCCGGGCCTGAGTCCTTGCCCAGGGGAAGGTTTTTCCCCGCTAC
>JAMYXO010006983.1:0-12759 GCA_033310375.1 Conus canariensis | reverse complement strand
CGCCGGTTTTGCCGCTGAATTGAGGGGCCCCTGTTGTTTTGGCCTGTTTAAGGCTCCTCCCGGTGAAAAAATTTTGGGGGTTTTGGAGTTTGTTTTTTCCTTTGGGGTTTTGGTCCAGCCCAAAACCCCTTGAACCTTTCTTTGAGAGGGTTTGTCCCTCCATGTGCCCTTCCCAAACCCCGGGAATTTCCCCCCGAGCTTTTGGACATGCTTGTTTTTTTTCCCTGGCGGGGGGATAAAGGACTTTGTTTTACCCATCCCCGTTTGTTTTGGGGGGGGGCCGGGGTAAATGAGTTGAGAAAAAAGTGTCCTGGGGGGGAAGTCCCCAAAAAGAAATTCCACAAAGCCCTTCTTTTGGAGGGGCTTTTCCCCCGTTGTAAAACCCTTTTGTGGTTTTGGGGCCCTTTTTGGGTCTTTTTTGGTTTCTTTTTTTTCTTGAATCCAGGGTTTTTTTTGGTTTTTTTGGCTTTGAACTTTGTTTTGGTCCCCCGGGCCTTTTGTTTGTTGGTCTGGGTGTGTTGTTTTTTCTTAAATTTGGGAGTTTTCTTTTGCAGAACCCAAAGCTCGCCCCTTTCCATTTTTGGGGTTTCCCGGGGGCGATTGTTTATCCACGCTCTGAGTCCCCGAAGTTTAAATTGATTTTTTCCCATTGAAAACCCCCAGGAAGGTTTCCCCGGGTAGTGCTTTCCCTTGGCGAAGTCCACGCTATGTAGAAAAAGGGTTTGGGGACCCAAAGCCATTTCTTGTGAAAAGGTTTTTGGGCCCTTATTCCTCCCACTATGGGGTTTCCCGTGCGTTTTAATCGGGGCCATAGGAGCTTTGGAACCCGATAAACGGGGAAAAGCCCTTGTTTTTGCAGGGGGGCCCCTGGCCCCTTTTTCAAGCCTTTCCCCAATTTGGGGTTTTCTTTTGTCTTTGGGGTGTCTTTCAGCTTTAACCCATAACATTTCCCAAGGCCTAGATGGTTTTTCTGTGATTTTGGAGGGCCGGGTTTGGGCCCCAAATTTCCCCCCCCAAGATGGCCATTTTTCCTTTTAGTGAGGGGACCCGGGTTTTTTTGGCTTGAATTTTTGGAGAGGAAACCTAAGTGATCCCTTCCCCCCTGATTGTTCGTTTTTTTGGAAAACTCATGTGTTTTCCTCATGAAGGCCTTGAGAGAGGGTTCTTTACCTCCCCCAAGGTTGTTTTTTCACGCTTTAGTTTGGTGCTTTCAAGAGGGGTTTCTTTGCCGGGAGAACATTATTGGGAAAAGCACCCCCCCTTTCCCCCATCCCCTACCCAAGTTGTAGTTGTGGTACCTTTGGTAGAGAACCAATGAGGCCCCCCATTAAACAACTTTTTGAGAAGTCGCGGCTTTTCCTTTGGCAAGGTACATCTTCACGACCCAAAGTTCATTCTGGGGCACAAAACCATATGCGTTTGCCGGAAGGGCCCTTTACCCCCCGGTTTTTTTTTTTTTATGCTTTTTGGTTGGGTCCAGCCCTTGGGGGTTCTACACAGCCCCCCACCCGGGATCCCAATTTTTGGGGAAGACCATAAAGTCCTTGTTTTCCTAGGAATTGGGTCACCTTGTGTGACAGAGAAAAAGTTTTTCCCCTTCTTTATGTAGTTTTTGGTGACGGTAATGTCACGGGTTTTTGTCTTTGGGGATGTAACCACTGCCGTCATCCTGGCTGATCTTTGGTTTCTCCAAGGATGACCCGCTGTGGGCCATCCCCCCTTGGGGACTTTTTTTGTAAAGGGAAAGGTTTTTCCCTTTTGGGGCCCTGGGTTTTGATTTGGTTGGTAGGTGCCCACTTTTGTTTTCCCAAGTTGGAGGCTTCCCTTGAACTTTTCCCTCAGGGTTGGGGCCCCCCAGATTTGAAAGGAGGGTGTTTTGCATTGGGGTCAGGTTTTTTTTCCCTAGTTTTGATGTCAAAAAACCCTTTGCCCAAAATTAGGGCCCGATTTTGGTGCTCAAACAGTGTTTGGGAAAATGGAAGGGGTCTTGAAGAAGCGTTAGGTTTCTTTTTTTGTTTCCCTTTTTTTCGTTTCCGCTATGTGGGGGGTGTTTTCCCTTTCCCGGCCCCCCTTTTTTCCCCAAGCTTGTTTTTTAGCGCAGTGCGGTCTTCTTTTGAATTTGGGTTTTTCTTTTGGACCTGAATTTGTCCTTTATTTTTGGGGGTTTGGAAATTTTTTTTAGGGGGTTTTTTTTGGGGTTCGTTTTTGGCCCATGGGGGCTTTTCCAAAGTGGTTTCCACAAGCCCCATTGTGGAAATTTGTTTTTCCCGGGTGTTTTCCAAATAGAGCATGAGTTTTGGAAAATTTTTGCCCCCATTTTTCCCCAAACTTTCGTTTGTTTGTGTGGAGGGAGTTTAGGGCGGGCCCCAACGAGGGGGAAAATTCCTCTGAAAAACCCGAGGTTTGCCCTTGGGCATGGGGTTTAAACCCGGGCCCTTGGTCTTGGACGTTTAAACGTGATGCATTTTGCGCTGCTCAAAATTCCGATGATTTTAAACATCATTTTGTTTGGGCATTTCCCTCCCGGGGTTTTTTTACCCAAAAACCCCTTTCCCCCAAAACCGGGAAAATCCCCCATTTTTCCCTGATAAGTGTTTGGGTTTTGCGTCATGATTGGTGCCCCCCGAGGATTCTTTTCACTCCCCCCTTTGGGAAAACTGGGAGTTTTTTCCCTTTATTTTTGTGCCACAGGTTTAAAAGGCAAAAGTGGGGAGCACCCACAGACCCCGGGGGTTTTGGCCCTTTCCCCCGTGTCCTCGGTTTTCCCGGGATTTCCCCGGGCCCTTTTCCCGGAAAAGGTTTTCCCCAAGCATCAGTGGGAAGAAACTCGTGGAGGGCGGGGGAGCAGAGCTTTCCCAGGAGAACCCCGTATACCATTAAATAAAAAGAGTCAGGACAAGAATCTCTCTTTCTCCCTCCTCTCTCTCTCCCCCAACCCCCCCCAAAAACCAAAACCAAAACAAAAACCAGAAAAAAACCCCGGGAAACCGGAAAAATTTTTCGTGTATAATACAAAAAGTCCCAAAAGTAGGAAAATTAGTTACATTTATTTTGCTGGTGAAAAGTATAAATGTTTTTAAAGGATGTCCCTTTCTGTTTTTAATTTTTATTTTGTTTTTCCCCTGCCCCTTTTGTGACTTCCTGTGCAAATCCCGTTTCCCAAATGCCCCCCAAACAAAAAAAGTGGGTAAGGGGAGGGGTGTGTGTTTTCTTGTACTTTAAACACTGTTTAGGGGCCCCCAATTTAAAAAAGGGACTGTATGAGCCCCCCCAATCAGACGAGATAAACCTCCAGTTTGAAGTGCTAGCTACAAAAATCATTGTTGAGAAAGCTAAAAAATAGAAAACCGCCCAAAGGGGAAAAAGAGTCCCGTTTAAAGGGCCCAGCCCTCCCGAACCCTACTTTAAAATTTAAAAATCTAAAACGAAATAAAACTGCCCCCAAAATAAAAGGTGGAAAGCGATTAAACCATTTTTTGGAAAAGCATTGGGCATATGAGAAGCCCCCAAAATTGACAAGCGGGTTTTTAAAGCGTTTAAATTTTGTAGTTGTGGTGAAAATAGGTTTAAACAATTAATCTTGCCGTAGAAACGACCCTTTTTCCCCTGGTTTGTCTGGGCCCATAAAAGGTTTTTATGTTGTTGCTGTTGTTTTTTTGTTTCCCCTGTTTTTTTTTTCAAGAAACTTAAAAAATAATTTCTTTTCTAAAAGATGGTATTCATCCCCTTTTTAAAAAGATTGTCAAAAAAATTTAAGGGAAAGGATGGAAAATGAAATTTACACGGGTATCCCCAAGGGAAGGCAAAAATGGGGCCCAAGGAATGTAAGAAATTTTGGAATATCATTAAATTTTCACCCGGGCCCCTTTTCCCCAAAATGGTCAATGAGGAAAAAGTAAAAACCCAAGAAATTTTGGAGGCCCACAAGGGGCCCCCTCCCTAAAATTTCTAAAAGTATTTAAAAATTCTTAGGAGCTTTTTGCGTTAATTTCCTTTTGCTGATTTTAAAAAGTGGGGATGTTTATACTAAACCCTTATTTTGTCTCCGGTGTTTCAAAAGGGTTTAACCCCCCAAAAGGGTTGTGCCCACTTGCAAAATTTTTAAAAAGTTCATAAAACCTGTGTAATTACTAAGCTTAAAGAAAAAGAGGCCGCATTCTGTGTTTTCCATTCCCTTTTTTTTTTTTCCCCTTTTTATTTTTTTTGTGATGTTTTTTTATTTTTTATTGTTTTTATTATTTGTTTTTATTTCTGAAAAACCCTTTAATTTTTCCCCCAAATTTGGCCCCCTGTTCCCGGAGGGCCCCCAAGAATAAAGATGTATAAAAAAATAAAGAACCCAGAACCGTGGCCCCCCCTTCCCTTTAAACAGTCCCTGAATTCCCGGCCCAAAAAAGATTTAAAACCCTTTTAAAAACCAAAATTCTTGGTATGTATGTGCAAGAAAAATTTTGTATGTGTGAACCCTCGGGGCTTTGTACATACCCATAAAAACCCCCTTTTTACTAAATTTTTAACTTGATGAGGGGATGTCGTTTTCCCGGTTTTTTTCACGGATCCTTATGTGCCCCCCGGGGTAGTTTGCCCAGAGGTTCCAAAACAAACAAAGATTTTAAAAAAAAAAATATTAGGCTATTCCTTCATTGTGTTTCCCCCCAAAACAAAAAAACCAAAAAAAACCCCACACCCCAAAACAACACCACAAAACAAAAAAAACCACACAAAACAAAAACACCCAAAAACACACAAACGGGGAAGTTAAGTAATATTTGACACAAATTTAAATTCAGTAGAGGGATAATAACCCGGTGAGGGGAGCCTAAAAATTAATGTTTTTTTTGCTCCCCTTTTGGCTGGGACTTAAATTTTTAAATGGAACTTAAATGTTTTGTCCAAAAAAATTTAAATTTCGGGCCCAAAAATCGGGAAAAGGAATTACCCACTTAAAAATTATGTACAGCGAGAAAAAAAATGGGGCCCCCCCCCCTCCCCCTACGATTTTTTTCCAAACATCAAAAACCCAATCCCAATGAAAAAAAAATCCCTTCAGGGGGGAAAAAAGATGGAAATGTTTAGGGGCAAAGGGAAAGGAATACAGGTTTATTTTTTAAAAAATGCTGAAAAAGGGATAAATTGGCGGGAAAGAAGCCATGAGCCAATAAAAAACAATGAGTGAAGTTTTGGTGTGTTCATGTCGTTTTGGAAGTGAAATTCAATCTTTATCCCAAAATTTTTTTGCTTTATGCATCAAGGGGAATGTATAAGGCAAGAGGGGACCCATCATTGGTGTTAGTTGGGGTGTGTTGGCGCTTTCCCCGTGGGTGTGGTGGTGGGGCGTGATGTGGGGGGTGTGTGGGGGTTTGTGTGTGTGTGTGTGTGTGTGTTTGATTTGTTTTTAAAACATGTTTTATTTTTACCCCCCCATGTTCAATTAACACTTTTTGGGAGGCCAGAAGTTTCATCTTGAATCCCCTTGATTTTTTGAGACTTAAATTTTTCTGAAAAACATAGCGGGGTTTTTGTTCTGGGCCTGGTTGTGGCTCTGGGGGCTTTTCCCCTTCGCGTCCGCCGAAATTTGGGGAATTTCTACCCCTCAAAAAATCTCTAAAACTAAAAATTGTCACTCTTAATTTTTTTTTGGGGCCCTTTTTTTCATTTTCCCCCAGTTGAATGTGGGGTGTTTGCGTTGGAAAAATTATGGGGGCTGTGGGGGGCATGGTGGACCCCCGGACGAAACAACCGCCATAATCAAAAAAAATTTAAACATGCACGAAGGGGTCAGTAGTGTTTTGTATGTAAACGAACAAGCAAACAGGAAATTTTCGACAAAGGGCATTTGACCCCAAAATTCCCCTCTGAGCAGGGAAATTCGGCGTGGCCCAAAAAAAACTACAAAATTTACCAGAGCCCCCCTTTTCCCCTGTTGCATTGCAACTTGAACGCGACAAAAAAAGGACTTTTTTTATTGCGCGATCAATTTAAAAAACGAAAATTTCCTCAAAGTTTTAGGTTCTGAATTGAAAAACCTTGTTTGAGAATTTTACTGCCCCAAAAGATTTCAAAAAGCGGCCAAACATTTAGATGGCCAAAGCTAATTTCAGTGGTGGGAGGAAATTTAAAAGGATTTGGCTTTTCAAGTCAAAACCCAAAGTTACTGTGGCTTGAGGGTGTCCAAAAAATAAAACAAAAGTCGACGATCTTGCAAAGACATTTTCAGTAATTAAAAGGGTCCGTTGGACGTACGAATGGTTGCTCCAGAGACGAATGGCCAGTCTACATTTTTGTTGGGTTTCCCCCTTTCCCAAAATCTTTGCTGGAACTAAATTTGAAACAAAAAAAATTTTTAAACCTAAAGGGGAAAAGGCGCGAAGTGGAAATTCTGTATTAAAAAGAAAAGGTTCCATAAATGTTTCAGTTAAAACCCGATAGTGGGTGTCACATTATTTTGTGAAAACTTTTAAAAACAAAGGAACCGAATAAAAATGAAATGTTCAGATTTTAGAATTTTAATTATTTATCAAAAAACCCTTTTTAAAGTTTTTTCCTTTAAAAATAAAAACTTTTTTATGTATTTTTTTTCCTTTTGTGATTTTGTGTTGACCGTGAAGCAACTTGTTTGTGTTGTGTGTGTGTGGTGTGTGGGGGGGGTTTTGTGTGGTGGTGTTTTGTGTGTGCCCCTGTGGTGTGAGAGTGTGTGTGTGTGGTGTGGTGTGTGGTTTTTGGTGTGGTGTGTGTGTTTTTGAAGTTTGTGGGTGTGTTGTGGGTGTGTGTGTGGTTTGTGGGTTATACTTTTTAAAGCGTTCTTGGCCCCCTAAATATTTTTGGCCCCCCTAAAAAATTTTGAAGTGTTTTTTTTATCCCCACCCCCCCCCCAAAATTTTAGGAAAAATTTACAGATAGGGAACCCCGAAAGCCATGGCCGGCATGCCTGTTTTCCCCGAGGCTTTTTCATGAAAATTGACACTGGTTTCCAGGTTACCCCTGGAAATCGGGGGTTGGTGTGTTTGAGGACCCCAAATAGGAGAGTATGCCCTAAAACAATTTATACGTTAAATGAAAAAAAATGTTATAATTTTGGATCGGCGTTTGGGCCTTAAAAACCAAAAAAGAAAGGGACGAATGGGAGAAAACCCCAGAAAGGGAAAAAAAGTAAAAAAGTTCACGAAAGGGTACCCTTAGGGAAGAAATCTTTATTTTAACAGTTTTAAAGGTGGTTTTGGGAAAAAAAGTTTTTTTTAGAATACATTTTTAGCAGGGAAAAGGGGCGAAGTTAAACAGGGTGTCCAACCCGAAAAACTTTCCCCTAAATTTTACGATGTTCATTTTTATTCGACAAATTCCCAAAGGCGTTTGTAGGGTTTGGAGGCATGAAGCTGCTTGGTGTCGGTTGTCACAACCCCCGTGGACCTATCACCATTTTTTTCAGAGCCCGCTTAAAGGAGAGGGTGTCACTTGGGAAACAGATTCCTTAGGAGTGGAAGCGCAGCAGGCAAAACTTTAAAACCCAGGAGAACCCCCTTTTTAGCTTTTGTGTTTTCCCCAGTTTTTTTAAAGGGGGCGGTGGCTGTAGCCCCCTTTTGACCCCTGAAATGATTAGAGAGTGGTTGTGGGGAAAGCCTTGCCCTTTTGGCCTCTAAATCTGGAGCCGAAAAAAGGAACTCGGTATCCGGTTCAGAGTTAAAGGATACTTCCTTTGATTGCGAGGTCGCGACAAACGATTTGTTGGGGCCCCCCCGCCCGGGGGAGGCTCATCAGTGGTGAGGATGCCCCTGGGCCAGAAGGATGCCTGTGACAGCCCTCGGGGGGGGCAGTGCCGGGCGCATGGGTTTGGGTGTGGGGTGTGGTGGGGTGCCAGGGAGAGGAGGAGGGATTTTTCCGGTGGTGCCCCTGCCCCGCTTTTTCCCTGCCCCTACTCTGTAAGCTCATGGAAACTATCTTTCCCCAACAAAAAACCCAGGGTAAAGTAATTATGTAAATTAAAACAAATCAAAAAGTAGAAAAAAAAGGGTTTTAAACCCAGAAAAAAAATTAAACCCCTAAAAAAGGGAAAATTAATGGGGGAAACTTGAACCAAAAACGAAATGCCCATGAAAATTAGTCTTGAAAATAAGGGAAACTAAACAACAGAGATTTAAGAGTTTTTTTTGGAGCGTCATACCCCAGATAAAAAATGCTTAAAAATACCTGTAATTGATCAAAGTTGGTATTTGCGGTGAGAAGGTGATGGGGGGCCGAAATTCAAATAAAAATAAAAATAAATATTAATTTTTTTCCTATTTGCCGTATTTGTTAGCCCGTGATGAAACCCCCAAACAAATAGTGTTAAAAAAACAAAAAAAACAAAAAAAAAATCAAAACCAAAGCTTTAAAAAAAAAAAAAAAATCAACAGGCCCCTCTGAAATTTTTTCGTTGAGAGGAGAGGAAACAAAGGAGACATTTGCTTGGTGGAGTCATGGCAAGGAAGGTTTCCGGTTTGGGTTTTTGGGTTTAGGTACAAATAGGATTAATCAGTTATTTAAAAAAAAGGGGGGGTTATTTCCAAACCCCCATCCCAAAAACCCCCTGACAAAAATATGGGGTTTTTTAACAACGCAGTTCAGGTATTGTGTACAATTGAAAACCATTATTTAACAAACCTTTATTTAAACCCCATGGGTTCATTTGGAGTAAAAGGCCCTACTTAAATTTAAACATTTTGAAAATTTTCAGCATATTTTTTAAATATTTTCTCTTTTTGGTGTGTGTGTGTGTGGTTTTGTGTGTGTGTGGTGTTATTTAACAAAGATTTTCAATTGTCAAATTTGTGTGATCACCCCTTGTTAATTTTATATATATAAGATAAGTTTAGGCGTACGAATATCCCCTTATTGTAATCAAGAATATCATTCCCTTTTTTATGTTTTCTAAGTAGTCCCCTTGTTTGATGATAGATGAATCGATAGATAAGGGGGAAAGATGGAAAATAATGTATGGATATAGTTATTTTCGATTTAAAATGCGGTTTTCCCCGGCCCTTTACGGGGTGTATATGGAAAATTTCATTTTGGTCTAATCCTGTCCCCCCGCCACTTCTTGTGTGTCGGCACGAGCAAAAATTCAAAAATGGTAAATGATGTTCTAGGTGGCTTTCGTCACAGTTTAAATAAATTTTTTCCCCTTTTTTTATGGGCTGTTGCAGTTACCCTGATGGATGTATCTTAGAGCACCCCATTCACCCTTTCCTTCCCCATGTTTGCAAAAAGGATCCAACCCCCCAACCCCGTCAATTCTTTTTCCTCAAAGTGCCCCCCGTAAAAAAAACAATTATTTTAGGGCCCCCAACCAACCCAGGGCCCCAAAATAGAGAGGGAAATTTAAAAAGGGGAATATGAGTAAGTTGTACTTCCAAGGCGCATTTTACCTAAAAATTTAATTTTTGAATTAAAATTTATCTAAAACCCCCCTTCCCAAAATTGGATTTTTGGTTGGATGATCGAATAGTTAAAAACACAACAAAACCCCCAAAACCCCCCAAAACACCCACACCCCCAAAACCCCACCAAGATACAAAAAAAAAAATCGTCACAAACAAGATCCAGCTTTAGAAAAAAGTGTCCCCCTGCTCGCTTCTTCCTACTTTAGCTGGACTAAAGTGCGCTGCCCCCGCCCGCGATCGTTTGGTCAACTCTTTTCCTCTTGTTTTCTCTTTTCTGCTGCTCCCATCTGTGTAAAAGTTTTAACGGGGAAAAAAGAAAAATTGCGGGGTTGAACCGGTTTTTGAAAGAGGGGAGCCCACTTTCTAGTGTTGCCATGCCATTTTCTTTACAAAAAGGAATAATGAAATAAAAACTTAAGAAAATTAAAATAACAAATCGCCTTGATTAAAAATTTAAAAATTTTTCCAAAAGAAGGGAAGAGGGGGTGCTAAAAATCAATCCGTGGGGTCAAGGTTTTTCGCCCCCAAACCCTGCTATTCAATTGTCTCACATAACCCTTAACGTACTGTCTGATGTTTTATTCCCTGAAAGAGATGCCGGCATTTATATACAGGGTCGATTACCGCAGAAGTAAAAAACCCAAAAATAAAAAAGTGTCCCCATCTTCATAAAATCCCTGATCAAAGAATACAGTTTGAAGGGCAAACATTTCCCAATGAAAAATCCAAAAATTTTTTATGTTAAAAGAAAATATTTGCATGCCCCGACCCCCAAAGGGAATCGGGCTTTCCCCTTAAAATAATCAAAGTCATTTGTTAAAAAATGAGAAATGTGGTGAGAAAAAAAAAATGTTTATTGAACTTTGTGTCAATCTGAATAAGATTGTTTTGTGAGTAAAATCCCCTTGCCCTTTGATTTCCCATTGTGGGATTTTTAAAAATTTTGTTTTCCCTTGGGTAACAGAACCCTTGCCTTCATGGCAACTTTGCCCTCGTTGGCTCCTTCAGGGCCTTTTCTGTTGCATGGACGCGTTTTCTTCAAAAATTCTGTTTTTTTTAAACCTTTTTTTAAAGGGATACCAGTCAAAAGGGGAGCTTTTGGTCTTGCCGCCTTTTTTATATTTTTTGTGTGAAATTTGATTTTCAGGGGAAAAACATTACATTTTTGATTTCCAAATTCCCTTCTTAAATTTGGGGGTTTTTTTTGATCTGTGGGGAAATTTGCAGTGTGTTATATCAGGGCGAATTACTGAAAAAGTGTTTTGAGCTTCGAATACCATCTCAAAAAGCGTTCTTGTCCCCACTAAAAAGGACTGGTTTCTCTGTGAGTCATTTTTGTTTCCCCAATTTTGGTCTTTTCTTTTTTCAACGAAGATTTGTCGTTTGGGGGGGCCGGGTTTTCCCCTCTTGTTGAAGGGTTTTTTTTCTGTTATGTTCTGCGGTTTTTTAGATAGTTTTTCCGCTTAGGTTTTTTTCACCAGGTTTTTATTAGGAAATATCCTTATTTTCCAGCCCCCCACCATTTGAAATTTGTCCCCCAAAATTTTTTGTGGTGGAATCTTTCTCTGGCAATTTTTGGCTGGTTTTGGGAGACTGGCCCTTAGCTTTTCCCCCCCTGATAATCCCATAACAGGCCCTACTTTGTATCCCATGGCTGTAGGACAGGATGGTAAAGGGCCCGGCGGGGCCCCAAATCCAATCGATGCAGGGTGAACAATGCTCATACTTGTCCAACCCTTCACCCCCCAGCGAGCGGGCCCAGGTCCCACTTGCTGGCCCCTTCAAAACAGTCCACCCTCCCATTGGGTGTGGGTGCCGGTTTAAATGGGAAGGGTAGGAGTGCACAGGCCCCGTTGGACTGGGTGGATTTGTGAGGTGGGGTTCTTTTGATGTGGTGACGTCAGTCCAGCAGAAACCCACTGCTTTTTTTGGGAAAGGGGAAAGGGTTTAAGAAAAGAAGGTTTGTTTTTGGAAGAGGATTTTTCAGATTTGGATGATTTTTCTGAGTCCAAAAAAGTCTCTTGGTATGGCAGCGACTGGGGTGTTGGGTTGGTCAAAGGAAGATAAAGTAGAGGTGCCCAACCCTAAAAGGGGGTTCTCTCTTGATTGAGCACCCTTGCGTAACTTTTAAAAATTTCCCCCACCTTTACATTAAGGCCCCTTTTTTTAAGGCTTTAAATTGTGGAGCCCAAAATTTGAGCCCCGAGAGAATTTTTTTGTGGATCTTAAAATTTCTCCATTTGCCCCAGGGTTTGGGGCAGCATTTTTGTAAACCCTTTTGAAAAGTATCGTGTTCTGGAAGGGAACTATTTGAGTGTTCCTTTTTGTCCCTGGGTTATTAAAAAATTTAAAAATCATCATTTTTCATCAGACCTTTGTATCAGAAAGGAGATAAATTTTTGCTTAGAGTTCTGTCTTCCCCCTTATTAGTTTCTGAAACTTTCCCTGAATCACCTGGAGAGTCCCATCAGAATTGGTCTGTGGGCGCAAGTGATTCCCTGCCTTGTTGAGGGGAGGAGTGATTTTTTTGTTCCTGCTCCCCCTTCTTTTTCCTTTGTCCAAGGGGCGGTCCTGACTTTTTGTCTGTATTGCTCTCCCCCGCGTTATCTGTTCTCCCCTAGTTCTTGGGTTTTCTGGAACGGGGGCCCCTTTTGGTGCCCCGAAGTTTTGTCCAGCACAGGGTAAACAGGTTCATGATCAAACGCCTTGTTTTTAAGCTTTACTCTTATTTTTTATATTCGACCGTTTTTCCCCGCAAAAAGGGAACCCCTACAGTGCAGACCTAGAGATTGTTCTTGAGGGAAAAGCCCCCTTCGAAGTCCCCGATGAAGCCATACCCTTGCTAGGGGTCGAGATTCCTTGTTCCAGAACCCAAGGGCTTGGGGTTATGGAGGATTTTTCTTGGGGGGCGGTTTGGAAAGGGTTTTTTCTGGTTCCCCATGTGCATTTTTTGAATGTCAGACTTCATTAAAACTTTGGGGATGGGGATTTGTGGAGCGCACCCAATGGGTTTTGTTTATAGAAAAAAATCTATTTGTATTTTTTTTTAAGGTTGTCTTCCCATAAAACAAACAAAAAACACAAAACACACAAAAACCCTTTTAAAAACAAAAAAAACGCACCCGCTGCATCTCACCAAAAACCCACAAAATTTAAAAACGAACATAAAAAAATTCACAATTTAAAAAGATTTTTTTTTTTTTAAGCTATCCAAACAGAAAAAAAAAACAAAAAAACAACATGTTTTTTAAAATTTGAAAATAATAAATGATGAAACATAAAAATAATACAATAGTAAATTTAAAAGGTTTTTAATTATACAAAAAACCCAAACATCATTCTT